>JAHDVE020001821.1:0-41760 GCA_022606495.2 Halesus radiatus | reverse complement strand
AAAAATTAAATTAAAATAAGTTCCGATGATTTCTCAAGTATTTCACCTTTTTAAATTAATTAGAATTAGCTATAAAATCGGTTCATATTACAGACCTGCACTAAGCAGATTGATTTGACAAATGTGTTAAGTTCCATATATTAATTAGAAATTAATTTTCAGGATCATTTTTTAATGTACGTCAAATACCTTTATATATTAAAAAATGAAAATTTGTCTGTTCACGATTTTCTCGAAAATATCACGGTTTATTCTAATTAGTGCCTGTTTAAGTAAATCTGTTTTAAAATTTGTACCTTTATATATTAAAAAATGAAAATTTGTCTGTTCACGATTTTCTCGAAAATATCACGGTTTATTCTAATTAGTGCCTGTTTAAGTAAATCTGTTTTAAAATTTGTATGAAAAACATTAAACCCGCCATGTTATATTGAGGTTAGCACATAGATATACCACTTTGGTTAGCCATAGATTACATATTCAAAAGAAGGTGTGTTTGGCTAGAATATTTTCAAAAACACAAGTCAGTACCTTCTTAATCAAATCAATTATGGCACCCAAACGACAAGCGATAATTCACAACTTCATAACTTTATTAAAAAAAAAAACAAAATAAAAAATCCCGAGCGAGTCCGGGTACACATCAGCTAGTTAAAAATAAATACTATAAACCTTTAATTTATAGTTATACTTTTTAATACAGCCATGGGGAAGTTTCAGAGAGAACCATATCTAGTTATATAATAAACAATAAAGTGGAACGAAATAATTTTCAATTTAAATATTTTAGCGTAACTAAATAAAAAAAAAATAATAATAATAAAAAAAAAAAATTAAAATAATTTATTTTTTTCTTTCTTTTTCTTTTAAATAAGAACAGTTCTATCACACTCGTCTATTGAAGCCATTTTAAAAGAGGATTTCAAATAAAATGTTGAGTTTCGTATCTAGTAATATTTGAAATGTCAATATTTTCAGCGCCTTCATTCGAGTATTGAATGTTTTTTTCTGGGAAAAGCATAAAACCACCGGGGAAATTCCAGGTATCTGCGCCATTCGATAAATATGTCACAAGCATTTTCGATATTATTTATCGCATCGTAATAACGCGGGTATCACACCACCTTGATACCGGAATAATCTCCAGATTATCCTCTCCACATCAATGTCAATTTACGGGGATGTTGTTGTTTCATAAATGAAATGGCCCCTGGTCGGGAAGCCCAATTGCCATCCCCACATGACCAATTCCAAGGATAAATAACTAATTTCCATACTATCAAATACAAATAAAGATATTTATGAAACCTTAACATACGTAGGACGCTCAGAAAAAGGCTATTCTGATTTGATTTTGATAAATGCTAAGCTCATGTAAATTTTAAAAATACAGTAAATATTTTTCTCTTTATAAACATCATCATTTCTATTGTTTGTGTCCTTTAATACAAATATTAATCATGTTCAAACGGCGCAAAAATATGAACAGAGGCAAAATATTTGATGGTTTAACCAGAAACTCTTTTTTTTTCAGTAAAAGCAATTCTGTGGTATGAATTTATATTTCAGCACATTGCCACCCGCTGAAATTAAAAATTGTATTCATATATAACAATTAATGAATATATTGAAGACTTGGCTAGCTGAAATAAACTGTTTCTATTATATTATTATTAAATATTGTTTTATGTATGATTTATTGTTTATTTTTTAAATTTATTTATTTATTCTTAAATTTAAAAAAAAAAACATTTACGACCTATTTTTACTAGAACAGTCCTGTGTTGAGATGTATTATATATTTTTTAATTATCATCAAAGTTATTCAGACTACAAAATCTACAGTAAAACTTTAAGTTGGGCCGTACATTAATTGTTGTTATTTATGTTTGATTTTTTTAGATATGTATTAGAAAAAAATATCAATAAGTTTATTTTTTATTTATTTAGTTTTATATATTTGTTTTAAAGATATAAGGTTGTTACGTACGTTTTTATTTTATACAGATATATAAGTACCTAACTCATAACTTTTTACAAGTTTTACAAAAATGTGTAGTAATAACTTAAATCAAATTAAATATTGTTATTATTGAGTTTAGCAA
This sequence comes from Halesus radiatus, assembly GCA_022606495.2. Taxonomy (NCBI): domain Eukaryota; kingdom Metazoa; phylum Arthropoda; class Insecta; order Trichoptera; family Limnephilidae; genus Halesus; species Halesus radiatus. The sequence continues at coordinate 39,655 of JAHDVE020001821.1, read as the reverse complement.
GTATTTTAGTGTTTTTAAATGATTAAATAAGAAAAGATAATTATTTATTCCCCACTTCTCAGTATGTTCACAAGACCTAAACTATAAATAGGTTGTCTCAACGTGGCCTAACCACAGTTTGAAAATTCCTTTTAACGCTGAAACAGCTGTCACAATAATAATAAAAAAAATAAAGTGCTTGCAGATCTTAATAAAAATATTATTAAATTTAATTTATATTATTTAAAAATTAAATTAAATGGGGTTCTACGAATTAAACACAAAAATAAATAAACTAATTACAGTATTAAAGGTAGTCGGGCAGCTAAGACTCTGGTGCAGTTCTACAAAACAAATTAAAATATGTACTAATTCAATTAAAAATACGGTAAAATTCCTATTTGCCATGAATATTAAAAAATATATGAAGGGCATTGGACTAACCTGCCGACGGTAGACCATATGAGAAAAGGCGACTATGAGGCCACTGTAATGTTTTTAAAATATGCGAATGGGGAAAATAGCAGACCTGACTCAAAGCAGGAAAAATGGAAGGATGGGAATGGAAGTAGACACATAATAATCAATGCATAGAGACACGGTTAAGAGGATGAAAAACATTTTAATGGTTAATAAAAACATTCTTTAAGATTTTTTAATAATTTTATAAAATACTAACAAATATCAAATGAAATGTGAAACAGAAAAGACACAAAAAAATAAAAAAAGTAACGGTCGCATCTGACACTCGAACCCGAGACCTGTTGGTATATCCGGGTTCGAGTCCGAGTTCAGGATGGGACCGTTATATTTTTCATAACCATTGATTAAAAAAAATATTACATTGGGGTTTATAAGCTTCAAAAAGTTATTCCAATAAAAATTGAAAAACGTTAATATTTTGTAACGATGCGTGAAAAACGAAATTTTAATCTGTTTCTTACAAAGGCCATAACGGAGCAAAGGTACTCTGAAAAGATTTTTGAGTGTGGAATTAATTATTTATTATGTGTATACATCATTAAAATGTCAGATTTTATGGCCTATGAGTGTGTAATAAATAAGTTTATTACTCCGTGTAGGGGTTGTAAATTCACCCGCCCTTTACAAGCTCACAATATGGAGCCTTATATTTACCATCTGCGAATATTAAAGATTATTTATTTCGTGAGTAATTCTCCTTACTACCTACACGATTTTGATAAGAAATTTAATCATGATGATAACGTAATTCTCACTTATATTGTTTTTTTTTTTTCATTGTGTTATAATAATAATTGGATGATTTGTATAGCGCCGTTTTTGTGAAAAATCATCTCAAGGGCGCTGTATATAATTATATAAGAAATATATAATTATTTAAGAAAACGTAAATTCACCGATTTTTTACATGGCGTAAAAGTGACAATTTATCAAATGAAACCTAGATATAGAAAATTGTAAAAGACGAAGGAAAATAACATTTTTTTCCGGTAATATAATATGCGATCAGTGGTATGCATTGATCTATGACCAAATGTAGGCTGTGTACAGTTTTAAAAGATTGGGTATCAATTTTTCATTGAAAATTTTTAAATGATCATAAAATTTTATTATCATTTTTTTTCCGATTGTTGCGGCCAACCGAATAAATCATTTTGAGAGCGTACGTTTGAATGTATTTGTGCACACCAATAGTGGTTCAAATTGGTTCGAAATAATTTTAAATACCCGCCCACAGTCCTCGCTTGCCCCGCAGAAGTCCCAAGATACAGTACACTACTACACAAGCAGATATCTCTTTAAAATGATTCTACTGTACAAGTTCCTTATAAAATTAATGAAGAAAGAAACATTTTAATCAGGAATTTGTCGTATTTTTAATCATTTGTCATAACATTTTTCAATAGTTCGTTTTTCTTAGGGTAGACCCAGCTTTTCAGCCTTTATGGACTGCACGCCGATGTATATGATCGGTATTCTATAACAAATTTCAAATTTTGTTGAATTGTTATAGATTTTAAGTATTTGAAGTATTCATTCAAGTGTGTAAAACACTCGGATACGTTGAGAAAAAATTGAATTATCTGTACATCTCACAATTCTCTCCATTCTTTGCAAAGTTGATAACTACATGTTTTATAAAATTTAATTTCACTGCTATTAGAAATGTTCAAAGAGAGCTTTTTTTTGTAAAAAAATCTTCTGAGAATTCCGTTATTTTTAATTAAAAATTTACTTTCACGTCCATGCTAAAGTTTAGCAGAGTTGTGAACAATGGAAAAATACAGACATTTTAATACTAGTATATTGATCGATGAAATGACTATTAGCGGTTCTTCTTTTTTAACTGTGAAACTACTCTTTTCTCATCTGATTAAAGAAATTATGTCCCTTTAAGTAATTATGCTTAATTTTTTTTTAAATAACTTATTGAATCTTATAAACCCGATTGTAAAATATTTTTTTATCGAAAAAAAAGAGATAAATGGTAGCAGGTAAGGTCCCCGGGTTCATGTCCCAGCTGCTACCCTTATCTTTTTTCTTTTCTGTGACTTTTTGGTTTCATTTTGAAAGTTGTTAATATTATCTGTATTGATTGAAAAAATATATATTTATATATCAAGTTCGAATCACATTCATCCCAACCTACTTGTAATATTTGGAGATATTTCCCTTTCAAGCTAAAAGTTAAGTCCTTGTTTTAAAAACTCCGATTACAAAAACTCATTGCCATAGTTACAAATATAAAAATGGATAAACTAAACCGCTACTTACAGTTCTGAGCGTATCTGCCGCACACTTGAAATGAACATATGCTATAGAAAGCAATAAACAGAAATAAAAACAGACCTGCACCTCTATGTGAACTAACTAACTAACTAACTAACCATCACGCCGTTTCGCCGCAGGGGTAGGCAGAGAGGATGGACCGCCAAACAACTCGATCTTGGCATACACTTCTTGCTTCATTCACATTCATACAACGCCTCATACATTCTCTTCTGTTATTCCGACTTCTGACATGGCCCGACTGAGTATTTGCTTCACTTGATCATGCCATGTCTTCCTCGGGCGTCCCCGGCTTCTTCTTCCATTCACATTCGCGTCATATATTCTCCTTACACTCCTCTCTTCGTTCATTCGCTCTACATGCCCAAACCATCTAAGAGTCCCTTTCTTGATCTTGCTCACTACGCTTACACCAGCCTTGCATTCTTTACGAATCTCAACATTTTTCATACGATCATACATGGTTTTACCACACATTCGTCTCAGAGATCTCATTTCTACAGCATTCAGTCTACTTTCATCCTTCCTCTGCCAGTTCCATGCCTCACCACTGCCATACATCAAGGTTGGTATCAGCACTCCATTGTGGACTGCTAGCTTCGCTTCCTTGGACACCTTTTTGTTTGCGCCAACCGCGTTCAGTCCTCCGTTAATGGAGTTTCCTGCATTCACCCTTCTTTCAATATCCCTATCTGTCTTTCCATCTCGTAAACATACTTCCCAAATACACAAACTCATTGACCTGCTCCAAGTATTCATCATTCACAACTATATTGCATACTGTTTTCGTACTCTCTCTTTCAAACACCATGACTTTGGACTTATTTACATTCATCATTAGCTCATTCATCATACATACTTCGTTCATCCTCTATGTGGTTCGTGAAAATAAGTATTTATTAATGAAAATTGTGATGAAGCGATGTGGAATTTTTGTTTATAATTGCATCCGTCTTTACTCATAGTAAGATTTGCTAGCCCAATGGTAAGAGCAGTCTCCCGGCGAAACCATTCAGCAAAGTGCTCGTTGTGTTCATTGCACTGATGACATCAACTTCTTTTGCCCATCACATTTATGACACGTATTTATTTATTTAAATGAAAGATTTTTTTAAATTTTAAACCACTTTATTTAACTTATATTTATGAATTATCGATCGATTTCGGTTGAACTCAACCTTCATCAGGAAGGTACAGATGTAAATTAAATTGACATACAGATATATATCATAATGAAGACAGTGAAAACGGGGGAAAGAGATAGTATTTCAGAATATAATAGGACAGAGCATTAAAGGGTGGGCGGTAGAGGGGTAGGTAAAGGGGTATGGGAAGGGGAAGGAAAGAAAAGGAACATTCTTAAAATCGGACTTTGGGTTAAATCTAATAATTGTTTATTTAAAACACGGAATTTATTATTTTTATTTGATTTTGATATTTCTAATGCTTCTATGTTATTAAGGCGCAAACCTATTCCATTTTGAATGTATTGCTTGTACCCCTGTATTTTTATCAAAACTACGGTTAGTAATAATTAAGTGTTCGGAATACTCTGAAAAACCTGTACTTGAACGTAATACATTGATATAAATAAAATAAAGTGGTTTAAAACAAAAACAAAAAAATCATTCATTAAAATTATCATATAATGTCAAGCCACAAAATAATTGATTTTTTCGATATGTTATTTATTTATTCTCCAGAAAAGTGCTTGGCATATTCAACGCATTAATGATGTTCTGCCTAATATTCCATTCATAAATAATAACTTCTCAAAATGCACTAAAATCGTCAGTGTGAGAAAATAAGTTTTTTACATTCTGCTTGAGCATAAACGCTTTCATAAAAGTGGTCGCCAATGATGAGTTTTTATGGCTTCCAGTTTTGCAGGATAACCCTCAATCGTCTCCATTCGTCACTGTCTGTCTAGTGCTGGATGAAGATCTTAGCAATACTTATATGAGAAACTAAATCAAACGATAACAAAATATTTAACACCTTTCAAAAAAGCATTCGTCACTTATTTTAAATATAAACATTTTATGACGTTCGATAAGCACGGTGAAAGTTATCTTTGTATTTTGTTTGGTACTTTTTGCGTTTTTTTGTTGCGGTCGTGAAGGTCCAAATGGACAATGTGTTGTCCAATTGAATATTGGATAAAATTTGTACGACTTGGCCAAACATTTTCTCCAAAAGGACAAAAACATATTTTCCAATTAGACAAGAGGATCACGAATAGTGTTTTTTTTGGAAGAGATCGTACTTATAACATTATGTACAACGAAATTATTTATGGTTGTACATTATGAAAATAAAGATATATTCGTTTAGTGTGCATAACACCACATTTATTTATTTATTTTTATTTATATATTACACAGTACCATTTTACATAAGATTTTTTTTGAAAGTATAATAAAGGTGCTTTGTATTGTATTTTTATAATGTGGAGTGAAAGGTAGGTTTGAAGAGGTGATAATGTGAATGAAGTGTTACGTGCGTCGTGACCACCTCACTAGGAGAACCTGTGCCGAGGTGTTCAAATGGATGTGTTAAATGAGGTACAATATTAATGTGTATTGATTAGTTTTGTTATATAAATGTAATTGCTATATTAATGGAATATTTTGCTATCGGTTTCGGAATCACCGTTCCTTCATCCGGGATAAATATATACTTACGGGGTAAGTAAAGAGTGGCGGGAGGAGAAAGAGACAGATGGTATGGAGAAAAGGGACATGTTTAAAATAAAACTGTGGGAGAGATTTTTATGTTTATTAAATAAATATTAATAATTTCGTCAAAAGATTGGTAATTATTAATAAATGAATTTTAAATTATTCTGTATTCACAATTTTATTAATACACACATATCAAAATGTAACATGAATCTGAAACGACACAGCAAAGAAAAATAGTTTCTAACTTTATTTTTTTTTTCTATGTCTCTACGGTTTCATTTTCAGTGTTTTTTTTGGGCTTTCCCCCATTAAGGGCGATCTTGGCCATGTTCAATCAGTTAGATTTTAATAGTACAGATTGTTCTAAAAATTAGTTACCTTTAAACAGGATATAATATTTGGGCAAATAAGTTACAGTGTGAATTTATGTGTTTTTTTATCTCCGATGACTTAAATTTTAATTCCACTTTTATAAATATATTTTGTTAATAAATTGTTAATTTGGGGGGAGTTAAGACTTAGAAGGCGGGACATACTGGTAGGGGGTACAATTTTAAGTTATACAAATTCATGAATAATGTTTGGAAATTGGTCATTGATAGGATACTCAAAGAAATTATGGTCCAGACTCACAATATTATCTTTAATGATTAAAGACTGTTTTTACAATCATTAAATAAAACTCTAATTAAAAAAAGGAATTAGAAATTACTTTGCATTCTCCACTTTGTTAATATATACATATCAACATGTTTCGAAAGCGATGCTTTCCTCATCAGGAATATATAGAATACTTTGAACTGTTATTATTATATTATTAACATGCCTTCGAAACATGTTGATATGTATATATTAAAAAAAGTGGCGAATACAAAGTCATATTTAATTAATTTATTAATAATGACGCCACAAAGTGAATACCAATCTTTTGATCAAATTATAAAATTCTAATTTATCACCAATAGAAAACTCAAGTAAATTCATCTGCGCATATTGAAACAAAGCTTTTTTTCGATTAAAAAAACGAGTGGAAAATTTCGTAAAATAAAACGCGAGTTGGTTCGGAGTTGTATTTGAGTTTCGCTATCTGAACTCTCCGCGCTGAACCAATATTAGATATTCCCCGACGTCGAAGCCGATAAGGAAATTATAGGCATAACGAGCTTTTATCAATTCTGAACACGGAGATAAACCATCTACCTAACCATTACATAACTCCCGCTTGTTGCGGTATTTATTAAATTAAGTGCGGTGCGTGACTGACGCTCTGCGTCATATAATCTGTACTGGGTAAACACTTGAGTATCACAAAGGTTACTTATTTGATTCAATTGGTGTGAAAAAATATCGCCATACATTTTTCTTAAATGAGTAAACTAAAAAAATATGCAAATAACGTTATCAGCTCTAGAAAAAATAGTACATTATTAGTACGAATTAAACATACTTTCGATGGATTTATTGTTACCCGTCCAGATTTTTCTTAAAAAAGTGGTATCGTATTATCAGAAAGGGATGTTACAACGGAGCAGAAAATCAGCGATAAACCTAATAATAATAAAACAACAATATATATATAATTATGTAATTTCTTCAAAATATTGGTATTCACTTTATAATACTTTATATAATATTAACTCTTATTTTAAATGATTAAATTAATGTTTATAAGACAAGATTTTTTATGCATAGCACAAATATGGTAACAAATTATTATAAGCAATAATTATAACCTGAAAAATCATACAAATTGAATAATCTTCCGAGAAAAAATACATGCTGCCGACAGAATAGAATAGAATAGAATAGAAATTCGATAGAATCTCGACGCCACCTAGTGAGAGAGTTAGCACTTACAATGCCTTTCCCACAAAAATAAAGATGGTTGTTTCCAGTGAGAAAAAATGTAATAAGCAATGATTGTAGTCTGAAGAACTAGTACATGTTGACTAATTTGGCGGGTAATGAATAACCTGCCGTAGCTCAGAGCACTTGTCCGGTAAACAAAAGGTCGCGGGTTCGTGTCCCGTCGGCAGCATGTTTTTTTTCTCGGAAGATTATTCAATTTGTATGATTTTTCAGGTAATAATTATTGCTTATAATAATTTGTTATAATATTAACTCACTTCATTAATAAAAAAGGTAATGGTAGCAGCTGGGATTCAAACTTAGGACCTCGTGGTCTATCCGGGACCTGCGCTCTATGTCAAGTGAGCTACGGCTACCCCAATCCATCCCGTCATTTTATCGGTATCCATACTTCGACTTCTAAGAACTGCCAATAACGTCCTCAATTAATTCCCTTATATTTGTTGGCTGATACCTTTTATTTTAATTATCACCATGCCTCGATCGTTGGAGAATTTATTTATGGCATGGGAAAGCGTGTGCAATATAAGGTCTCGCTGATATGAAAGAGCTTTTGTGGTTAATATGAACTTCTGGGAAGCAATAAGTATTTCAGGAAAGAATAAAGGCATTCCAGTCGATTCCTTCGTACTGAAAATATAATCACGTTAGAAAGAAATTTTTAATAAAAATGTAAAATTTTCCGTTGAATTTCTGAAGTAATAATGCATCCTTTGTGCTACTTTGTAATATATCCCTATATAAATAGAACTGTCGGGTTCACACGAACTTAGTATTTTTCTGATGTAAGGATATTTCTTTCTTGTAAAACGTTGTTATGTATTTCTACTGTACCTATATGTTTGGAGCCTGTACATTTACTTATGTTATTTTCCTATTGTTTATATATATTTTTTGTTTTTTATAGTTTCATTTACATATTTGCCTAAAAAGCTTTGTTAAACTTAATATTAGTACTAGATATTTACTAAACCTTTAATTAAAAAAATAGATAATTCAGTTTGGATAAGCATTTTGGCCTCCAACCCAAAATTCAGTTTTGTATGAAACAGGCACCGCAGCCGTTCGACTTAATATGGGTGATTTTAAGCTCTATAATTGTTGTTCAATAGAAAAAATATTATTAATAACAGAAATTATAGTATTCACGAGCAAATATGGATATTTTGATAATGTTAATGCTCAATACTATTATTATTTTTTCAGTTAAGGGTTCTAAAAAAGGTAAATATTGTTAAAGCTTATGTTTAGTTATGGTTTACTATGAACAGAATATAAAAGTATGTACGGTAAAACTCATCCTTGTTTTGACATTTGATATTCTAACCCCAAAACTGACCGGCCATAGATTTGGAGCGTTTTGGTGACCTTTGAAAATTATTTTAATTTTGAAAACTAACTCCAGGAAAAAACGAAATATGCTGGAATTTAAGTTTGAACGTCATTATTAATAAAAAATAAAAAAAATGGACTGAAGTTCCTTATTATGTTTAACAATGTGTTTGAACTATATTTTTCATATTATCTTAGCAATTAATGTTTTAGTTCATTGTTAATATTTCTAGTAAAATATAAAAACACCAATTTTAATTTTTTTAATGATTTACGGTTTTGAACGAATCTTACTAAGAAATTTCTGCCGAGATTTGTTGAAGGCTCAGAGTCCTCTGGCTGTCTTTTGGGAAACTTAATTGTAGCTTCGTTTATAAGTTCATTAGGTTGGGAGTATTCTTCGTCATATTATATTGAAGGTAAGCAGGGCCGCGCCGGCCGTAGGAGCGTCGTAAAACTCTGCCAAATTGCTAAATATGAGAAATTTAAATTAATAACAGTAAAAAATGTTTCAAAGGTACTATAAGAATACTATAAGAAAATACTATAAGAAAACGCGCAGTTTTAAAGGTATGAAATTATTTTTAGAACTACATTATACATATGAAAATTGTTTTTCCAAGCTTAAACTAGTATTATTAAAGTGCAGGAGATCTTTATAGAATCAGATTACCGAATGGAATATTGAAAAAAGGGTGAATGCAGGAAACTGCATTAACGGAGGACTGAACACGGTTGGCGCCAACAAAAAGTTGTCAAAAGAAGAGAAGCTAGCAATCCACAATCGAGTGTTCATATTAACCCTGATATATGGCATTGATGCATGGAACCTACAGATTAAGGATGAAATTAGACCGAGTGTGTAGAAATGAGATCTCTGAGGCAAATATGTGATAAAACTATGTATGATCTTGTAGAAAATGTTGAGATTCGTAAAGAATGGAAGCTTAATGAGTAAGATTAGGAAAGGGACACTTAGATGATTGGGCATGTAGAGCGAATGAACAGAATATATAACGCACAGTTGAATGGAAGAAGAAGCCGTGGACGCCCGAGGAGGACATGGCATGATCAAGTGAATGAAATACTTTAGTCGGGTCATTCCAGATGTCGGAATAAAAGACGAGAATGTATGAGACGTTGTATGAATGTGATTGAAGCAGGAAGTGTAAGCCAAAATCGAGTTGTTTGGCGGTCCGTCCTCTCTGCCTACCCCTGTGGGGAAACGGGGTGATGATTAGTGAGTTAGTTAGTTGGTTAGTTAGTTAGTTAGTTAGTTAGTTATTTAGTTAGTTAGTTAGTTGGTTGGTTGGTTGGTTGGTAGGTTAGTTAGTTAGTTAGTTAGTTAGTTAGTTAGTTAGTTAGTTAGTTTAGTTAGTTAGTTAGTTAGTTAGTTAGTTAGTTAGTTAGTTAGTTAGTTAGTTAGTTTAGTTAGTTAGTTAGTTAGTTAGTTAGTTAGTTAGTTAGTTAGTTAGTTAGTTAGTTAGTTAGTTAGTTAGTTAGTTAGTTAGTTAGTTAGTTAGTTAGTTAGTTAGTTAGTTAGTTAGTTAGTTAGTTAGTTAGTTAGTTCGTTAGTTAGATTATCTTGAACACGTTGTTAGCATTTTAATAAAATAAATGTAATTTCTGAATGTTTTTGTTTTATGTTACATTACTGTTCATTACACCCGGCTAAACATTATTTTTTTAATTACGCTGAGCTTACAGTGCAGGGAAAGCTTTCGCAGCTACTGTAGGTACCTAGATTAAAGTTTTACAGATAAGATTAATATTACCGAAGAAATCAATCACTTTGTGGCTTAACAAAATACTTAATTGGATAAAGTTATTCGTTTAAAACAACTTTATGGAATTTATACATATGTCAACCGGTTTTTGTTAATCTTAACATTCCCCAAGGCTGTAGTTTATATGGTTACGGTCCCGAGGAAGGTTAAGATCTACCGAAACCGGTCAATATATGTATAAATTCAATAAAGTGGTTTTGAAAAAAGAAAAATTTTCATTTAAGATAAGATTTGTTGAAATATTTTATTCCTTTATCGCGGTGCTTTAAATTTTCGTTACATAATCCTAAAAATAGTCCCTAAAAATAACCCAGCGCAATCCTTTCCAGTCCTCTGGAGACCTTTTATACACTTGTTACTTAATCCCTATAGACTGACCCTCTCACGAACCCCACACCACATACCCCATAGGTGTATTTACTTGGTATAATGTGTAATGGGTTTTACTCTTTTAATATCGTGGTATAAATATGGATAATCTTCTCAAATAGAATTTACGTCTCAAAAAAACCCAACGACATAAATCAGGAAACTCGTCCATTTTTCAAAAACATTAGGTGTAATATAACCCAAATAAGTTTACTGTATTCTTGAGCAATCGTCTATTGTATATGGTATTATCAGTTAGGGTAGTGCCACAAATACTTGCCTGAAGCCTTTAGCAAAGATCCAGAAACTAATATTGATTTTTTTTTCCTTTTTAAAAGTAAGATCATTGATCTCATTCAATAAACATGTCTGTCATAAGTATTTTATATTTCATAATGTGTATTGTGTATGTTTGTATATATGTATTGCATATAGGTGTATTCCTCTTCAATGTCATTTGTTTTGTATTACTAAAATTATGCCCCTTTTTTGTAATATAAAATGAGGTATTTTAAATTCAAACGGTGCAAAAATATATATTAATTGATAAACTAAAGCTTTTAAGACAAGATTTTTGTGCATAGCGCAAAGGGTAACAATTATTTTTATAAACAATTATTATTAGCCTGAAACACTCATCCAAATTGAAAAAAACCTTCCGAGAAAAGATAAATGTCGCCGACAGGACTCGAACCTGCACCCTTCTGATTGCCGGTAGAGCATCTGACCGGCGATCAGAAAGGTGCAGGTTCGAGTCCTGTCGGCGACATTTATCTTTTCTCGGAAGGTTTTTTTTTCAATTTGGATGAGTGTTTCAGGCTAATAATTATTGTTTATAAAAATAATTGGTGCAAAAATATTTTCAATCTTTTTCGGTTTGATTTTATATTTATTTTGTATATACATGTATCACATGACTTCAATAATATCAATACTATAAAAACATTGCATATGTCGCTAGTGAGGATTCATATCGAATACAATTCCACGTTTATTATGAAGTTCATTCACACTCTATTGAAAGAATCCAACGTATATTCTTAAGATACGTAAATTTTATATTTTGTATTCCTAGACAATGCATAGACTACGATTGTCTACTTTATTCGGAAAATTTAGAAATATTATTTGAATTTGCGATTTAGCAAGTTTATTTAAGATTGTTAATTCAATGTTTTGCACCCCTGAACTGCTATATTTGATTGCTTTTCATGTACCTGGTAGTACAAGAAAGTACCCACCATTTTATTGTGACAATTCAGCTTCAGCGTCGCAATATTATTCTCATATGCGACGGATTCAAAATCTGGAGAATAAATACTGCGATGTTGTTGACATATTTGGCACATCAATGTCACAGCATAAGCATGCATTAGATCGGTTTGTTTCATCGAGTAGAGATGGGTTATTTGAAAATATATAACTTTGGGTAAAAGAGTCAAATTATGTCGTTTCTTTTTATGTTATCTATTATAATACATGCGTACCTTTTAAATATTATTTGTAAATATCCATGTAACAGCCTTTAATGGGAGTAAATAAATAAATAAACAACATTTTTATATAAAGTAAACCTAACTGAATCATCACTCCAGTTAACTGCCATATCAACGAAGACGTTCATACGTAGTGAGGTGCGCAATACGAGGAGTGTTCAAAAGAAAAGGTGAATTTTGAATTTTCGCGGGCTGTGTACATTCGATTATTGATTTTTTTTATTTACGTTGGTACACATATGTTCATATGTTAGAATTATCAGCCATTTTGGATTAGTGGTTTGTTTTTGACAACTGGAAAGGTTTGTCACGTTTTGTGTGTTCTTCGATTTTTTTACTTTTTATTATTTTAGTAAAAAAACGATTTTTGGATGTTTTGAAGAAATTCTGATAAGGACAGAAAAAAAAGCAAATCTAAAATTTCACTTCAATCGGACTGATGATGCCCCAGAAAATGGCTATCAAGTTCCGACCAAAACTAGGAAATTCCTCCATAGGATTAACAATTATTAACAATTTTTTTCTAAAAGGATACAATTTTTTTTCAAGAAATCCTGATGAGGACATAGAAAATAAAGCAAATCTAAAATTTTACTTTAATCGGACTGATGATGCCTCAGAAAACGAACCTAAATAAAAAATCGAAGAACACCCAAAAACGTGACTAACCTTTCCAGTTGTCAAAAATAAACCACTGATCCAAAATGGCTGATAATGCTAATGATAATGCTATGATAAAAATATGTGTACCAACATAACCAAAAAAAAATCGATAATCGAATGTGCACAGCCCGCGAAAATTCGAAATTCACCTTTTCTTTTGAACACACCTCGCACGGGTTTCAAATTTATGTATTGCATTGCGTTGATGCAATTATATATGAAATAACAAAATAGAAAGTACATAATATTGTATAATTACTAAGGCTAATTGAGAATATTCAAACTTTTGAAAATAATTTAAATGTGTTACAAGTGCTATTATGTCTTGTGAAGTCAATATTCGTTCCCAGCTAGGCAGATTGCCTGTTCCAAGGAACCAAATGCTCCAGTAATGCGCAGTGTAATATTCTGCAATTGTTGTTTTTCTTCAATCTATCTGCTAAGTGTGTTATTAGTAATACTTATTACTAACAGATATGAATAAATGTTTGAAATTAAATTAGAAATAAATTTTAAAAATAAGTGGTAATCTTAGTATCGCTCTGAAAAAAGACCACCATGCAGAATCAAAACGTTACTTCAAATGGCTCCAACCGTTTTTGGTGAATAAATTTGAATGGCCAGATACTTTCTATCCTTCCTCTTTCCCATATCGTTTTCTTCCTAACTCCCTTCAGCCTCACAGCATATCCCAATTTGGAATGCCATAGTCTGACTGACTCTAAACAGTCGGAAGCAGTTGTGCAGTATTCACATACAAATGATAAAATTTTTTTTAATTAAGACTGAAGATATAAACTAAAAGCGTATTACAGGCTATCTCTGTGTGCCCTAAGTAAGCAAAATTTTTCCTTACTTCTGCTGAGATAGATGAAAAAAATTCGAATGTTTAAATTCTTTCTCGAGCAGATAAACATGTCAATTGTCTAGAGAACGTGATTTTTCATTTTCAGTTTTCCTTTAAATCTATCGGCCCCCATGGTCGAGGGGTAAAGCTCTCGACTACGAATCCGACGGTCGCGGGTTCAAATCCCGACGTGCGCAAATAAATTTAATTTAATTAATTTGTGCTGTTTCACAAGTAATTGATTTAAAAATAATATATAGTATATTTGCACACGTTCAGAATTGAAACGTTGCTTAAAATGGCTTTTAGCCGTGTTTGGTGACCAGATATGAATATCCAAGTATTTCCACACATTCCTATTCCCCTTCTCCTTCCCCGCCAAAATACCTTCAGCCTCAGAAAATTACCCAATCGGGATGCCATAGTCCCACTGGCTCCAAACGGTTGGGAGCAGTTGGGACTCTTGTGCGGTATTCATATAAATATATATATATATATATATATATATATATGTATAGGTCACACTTCTAGGCATTATACATTTCCGGCGTTTATATTTATTTTCCACTAGGAGTTCATGAGGCTGAGTCCAGCCCTGGATGAAGGATGCATGTCTCGATTTAATTTCATGAACATGGTATCAAATTAGGTCCAACAATTTAAAATATTTTATTTTCGTCTAATGAGAACCAAATTACATTTAAAATTCATAAAAATATAATGTTGAGGGACGGGGAATGTTTTTTCTGATGGGGGAGAGTCCCTCATTCCACCATCCTTTCTGTGAGGCTTTAATTACGTTTTTTTGGGTCAATTGACTCTTCAAGTACACCGTTATATGTGTATATGGTGGTATTGGATTAAACAACACAAATAAAGTACCCGACCTGGACAAATGATACTATGGTAATTGAGACAGAAGAAAAAAAAGATACAAGTATATAGTATTCTAAATCAAAGCTTTTTTTTGTATTTATTTTTATCACTTTAAAAGCACTCTACACCAGCGATCAAGTTCTTAAAAAATTATTACAAAATCTACGATCAAATTCTGGACTTGATCAAAGTTAAAAATATTTTCAAAATACAGTTCTGCCATCTTAACATAAATACATTTTCCTATCGATTTCAAACCTAAAATTTTTTTTAAAAAAATCGTGTTCCTAAATCAATACTTATAGTTGAAATTTATTTTACGTGTCATTAAAAGCAGGGAAAGTAGATTTAAATCTAACAGAGTGCTAGATACTGTCATTATCGCCCTGGTGTAAGACCACCACTCACAATCAAAACGTTTCTCGATAGAGCTTTAGCCATGTTTGGTGAGTAGATCTAAATAGCCAGGTACTTCCCCATCTCCTCCCCTTCCTCAATACCTCCAGCTTCGCAATATACCCCAATTAGGGATGCCATAGTCTCACTGGCCCTAAACGGTTGGGAGCAGGTGCTTCAAAATGTCAAATTTGTCTAATTGTAAACAGGTTTATGTAAATTTTTGAAACATTTATTTATATCAAAGGATTGATTGGTTTCTAAAATTACATTTTTGATTTATTAGTTGCCTACTTTAATCATTTATTGTTTATATTTATAATTTGTCTATTATTAAATTATAATGTTCTATGGTTATTATTTGTCTATACCTCACATTATTAGTTTTAGTATTCTATATATTTCTGATGAAGAAAGGATCGCTTTCGAAGCATGTAGATATCTGTGTATATTAATAAAGTGGTGAATAAAAAGTATTTTTTAAAATTAATTTACTAACGTATGTACTCACATATTTAATTAATAAAAAAAATGTATTTTAATTCTCTTCACAAAAAAATGCATAGATATTTGTTTTAAAGCACTTGCATTTTCCCACAGCTTCAACATAATAAAATTGTTCAAAAAAGGGTTCAATGAACTTTCTTTGTGTCCGTTTTTACCGTATGGTTTCAACACGTAACTCGAGACTTCTTGAGGGATATCATGAAAAATCCAGACGGTTATATGAAAAAAATTCCCCTTATGATCCGACCGAGGGCCTGTTACGTTTATAATGCAAATAATACCGGAGAATCAAAGTATAGGAAGTCATTAAGGCTGGATTTCCTAGAAAGCTACACTTTTCTAGTTCCTCTACTGAATGATGGTGAAGAAGGGGGCGGAGGAGGGGGCGGAGGAGGGGTCGGAGGAGGGGTCGGAGGAGGGGTCGAGGAGGGGGCGGAGGAGGGGGCGGAGGAGGAGGCTGGAGGAAATTACTTCATGAATATTTACACCACTAACTATAAAAATATGCTCTCAGCGATATTCAGTGAGAGAATGAATGCACGTGCCAAAGGAAATGTTTCAGATGAGAAATACGATTAAGTCTCTTTAGATCGCAATTTACTCAGTTTTGTCTGAGTTTGCAAACGAATCTTCCAATGTTGCTCTCGAATTAGGTTAATTTGTTAGGCGGTATTCTAAAACAGGAGACAGATTTTAAATGTCACACAATTACCAAAATATTTATCACGATTTTGCCAGTTTCAATTTTTTTTTTGTAATAAATATTACAATGATAGGGACAGAATATTGAAAACGAGCCTCAAATATCTAATAAACTGTCTTTGCTGTGGAAAGTAAAATGTTGTTCACTCCCATTTCTTGTGCTTGAAGGTTATGCCACTTAGTTTTTTCATAACACAAAAGGAGACACCAGCTGGCACAATTTTGACTACACTAACAGTGCCTCTGAGTGATAATAAGCATACTCGCGTAGTAATACTGATATAGTGCATTTAAGTCAAATATAAACATAACACTTCTGTTATTCTATAGCTAAAGTTTTAAAAATTAAAGTAAATGAAAAAAAAATTACAATTTTCTCTCCACAATTCATTATCCGCGAAACGATTCCTCTTTAGGGAAAATTATTTATTCATTGGTTATGGGCTGACTAATTATTGACTTATCAGGAAATAATCTCACTAAAAACAATAAACATCATTTGAAAAACATCATGCAAAATGAAGTTAAACCACAAAGTTTTATTATTTTTCAAAATTTCGTTTTTAAAATCTCATTGAAGCGGCCGATACTCTTTTTCATTAAAAAAAGTTAATAAAATCAAAAAAATAAATTATTTAAAGCATTATCTAACTAAGCAGTCAAAATATACTGAAATAATTAGCTTATATCTATTTTTCATTTATTTATTACACAGAGGCCAGTAAATCATTCGAGCTGTTGAACACTAGAACAAGTCGTAGAAGCGATCCGTTATCGTGCAACAAATGTCAACCGTGTCAAAATATTGGGTACGCGTTTGGCTTGTTTCTCGACTATGCACCTGCGCATAAGATATTAATGACGTTAGTTCCTCAGGGCATCTTCCATTGAAATACTAGTAGAATATTAGGCAAGGAATGTTAGGTAATGACGCGTTTGGAGAACTATATATATATAGATTCCTAAAATGGTGACCCCAACGTGATTTTTTTCTCTCTGTGAAATGAAATTTCCATTAACCGCCCGTCCTTTGGGTTATTATTAAAAAAAGTAGATAAGAACATCGTTATTTTATTAGATTTCGCAATAACGCAATTTCGCAGTATGGGTAGGATGGTTAATAAGATTTGTTGTGTTGTCCATCTCCGTTTAACATGATGATTCCCAAGAGTTTTCAGGAAATAATATAACATTTTTAAAGTATTTCCTGGAAGAACGTTAACACTGATGTGGATTCCTAGACATGTTGGCATCATGTGAAACTATATTGCAAATTCCTTACCAAAACAATGAGCGTCCGACCCTATCATTACGCCCATAAATCACATTCCGCATATTATTTTCTGTCCCAAAGATAGACCTCGAAATGTTTTGGCAGAGTATTGACGAGCACATTGCTAGTTAATATAAAGGAGGCTACCATGCCTTGATACAGATTACCATCCCTTCAAAGCCGTGATTTCGACTAATTCTCCATTTTGTCCAAAAAAATATTTTTTTCTCTTGAGAATTTGACGTTCCTACGTTCCCTCGCACCTTTTCAATATCCGCGTGGTGTAATTTCTGTCGTCTAGAAGTGGGAACTTCAGATCACATATTTTTCCGTTAACCATCTCTATTAATCGTTTTTGTATTTAATTCGTAGAAATCCATTTTTTTAAATTTAATATAAATCATATTTATTAATGTTGCTATTACATTATGCAAGTATTTTTTATTTTTTATTCTTGTCACAGCTGTTTCGGCGATCAAGGCTATTTTTAAACTGCGGTTAATTCTCATTGTGATCCACACATGGGGAATACACACTATAAATGTAGAAACCTCACAGAATAGAGAATTTTATTTATTTTCTAACTAAATCGGTTTTAGCGACAATAAATCATTATTTTTAAAAACCCGTCCAAATTAGAATTGGGTGGGAGTAAATAAAATCATATAAATAAGTCGTCACAATGTGAATTAACCGGAGTTTTAAAGTGGCCTTGAACGCTGAAACAGTTGTCATAATAATAAAAACTAAAAGTTCTCGCAGAACTTAATATTAAAATTATTAAATTTGATTTATATTAAATTTAAAGATTTATGAAATTTGCACATTTAAATAAAATAAATATTAATTCGCTTTCTCTCTCTTCATAATTTGAAATTATTGCCTATAATAACTGTATCCTCATAACAGATATACCAAATTGAATATAATAGATTATTTATATTATGTACTAATATATTAAGAGCAACAATCTGATTAAAAATCATTGAAAGAGTGTCACGTGCGATGGTTGCTTACATCAAAACGTGTAAAAGATTAATAAATTAGCAAAAAGATGTTATTTTTTATCCGTTAAGGTTAAGTAATTATATAAGTTACGAATCTTGTTTGAGATTATATCTTTCCAATTAATATCAAGTTTCCTATTGATCCTGCTAATGCCTGAGGCACCTTACGATGCTTTCAGCAAAAAATAATAAAAATAATAATGATTTTATCTTGTGCTAACAAGGTGCTAAGAATACCACGGAGGTCACACATAATATCCATCTCCAGAAAAGTTCCGAGAGAACTGTTACATGAAAATCACCTCACTGGATCAACATAATAATAAAGTTGGTGTGTATATATGTTGGAGACATCCTTTATAGACAAAGCTAAGATACCTAAAAAATAGTACACCATAACTGCCAACTTTAAACGAACTTCACATTCAACCTACCCTCAAAATAAATAAAAAAAATTGTGTTAACATGGCACATTTGCACCAAAAACGATATGAAAACGTTTTATTTATTTCCTCAACTAAATACGAAAATAATTCTTTCAAAACTACATAAATTATTTATACTTATTTACAATGACATAAATGCTATTTGAATGCAATGTAGATGTGTCTTTTATCTTTTGTTAATTATTTTATTGGTGTTACTCGGTCATAATTATTCCCCTTTTGGTGATTTTGTGCTACCCGAAATAGGTTTATTCCAACTCATACATACGAGTATATGCTATATTGTGAATGTTTACCGTAATAAAGCAGGCGACGCGAATAAATAAATTTACATTAATAAAAGTAATAAGAAATACTTTGTGCACACCACTGTTTAATACATACATATCAACATGTTTCGGAAGCGAAGCTTCCCTCATCAGGATACACAGTATACTAAAAAATAATGACAAGTAAATACAAATACTGAACAAGAAAAAATATATAATGTAAGAATAGACAAATTACAAATATAAACAAAAAATAAAAATAAGTGACGAAAGTAGGTAAGGAATTAATTAAAAATTGAAATTTTATTACTGTCATTATTTTTTAGTATACTGTGTATCCTGATGAGGAAAGCTTAGCTTCCGAAACATGGTAATATTTATATTTATTATTTATTTATTTTATTTTTTAACGCCCCGATGGCCTTTTCCATATTTTAACACTTAAATGATTTTGTGTAGAGAAAGAAAAAAAAAAGATTTTATTTAAAAAAGAACATCATACATATTAGGTATATAATTGAAACATATTTATGATATACTCGTACATGTATGTATAATAATGTATCAGTGCATGACATAGAGAAGTTATAAAGGGAAAGGTTTTAAATTTGTAGACAATATATTTAAAAATATATATTTATAAAAAATAATAATAGCCTGATCTATATGTTAAAAAGTGGTATGTACACAATGTATTTCTTATTAAATTTATTACACCACAAAGTTATTTTTTTTATCGATCATCCTTATATTAATTACATTTTCTTCTTTGGTCGCCTCCCACTCTAACACCCAAATATTTATGTATGTCTGTCATTATTTTGTATCTTATGCTAGTTTTAATATAGTTCTGACGAAGGAAGGATACTTCCGAAACCGGTTGATCAATATATTAAATTGAAGTGGTTTAAATATGTTTATATTATGATTGTGGCAAGCCACGAAGTAAATTCTTTTTACGAAAATGAAATAAACTTTGATTCAATCAGCTGGTTGGAAGGTTTTAATGCTGTTATAAAATTTGAACGAAACAGTAAAAAAAGTTTTCACTCAGCGGCGTCCATTACTGAATTGTATCCAATCTGTTTTTTTTATTCTCTTTATTTTGCCATGACAACAATAAGGGTTACGATCCATCTACTTCTCATTGTAACAGAGGGGAGACAATTCGAAGTAAATTACAAATACCATTTATTCCCTGAAATTTAATTCTTTACTCCACTTTTCAATAAACTGTGCGTCATTAATAAATAAATTTACGGCGTTTCTCGGGTCCAAATACAACGATAAATATGATTCTTCAATCCAATATCTGTAACCACGGCAAACGGTAGCCCACACTATATTGCTGTATAAAATCATTAATAATGAAATAGGCTGCCCTCAACTCCTGTCTCAAATTAACCTTAATATACCATCGAAACGTACCCGACGTATCAAACCGTTTTACACATTAAACAGCAAAACAAATGCTGCAGCAAATTCACCAATTTCCCGTGCAAACATTCAATAATCTTTGCCCCAACCCAATTACCGACATATTTTTTGACTCCCTACCGCCATTTAAGAAAAATATTTCTCGTAACATCTCAGATCATAGAATATAAAGAGATACGCTGTGTTCCATTGTTATTATCGGTTGCGCGAAAGTGCCCGCCCTCTTTCCATGCCTGCACACCAAGCGCGTAAATTTGGTTGGCACTAATACAAAAACAAAATTCCGTGCGTACACATTCCGATGGCGTAAGAATGCACACTTAAATTCAAGTAAAATGCGATAAGGATTGCGCGGTAACGAATCGATATTGATAAGTAATAATCGATTTTTTAATTCAATAACTACTTTTATGTATAAAAAAAATATTTTTCTCAGAATTGAAAAAAAACAGAATCAGTGTCATCTGGACGTATTTAGGGTGTCCTTATTCGTAACAACCCGAATCGATTGTTTCATACGTATAAATATGAACCTAAATTTTGTCCCTGCAGTTTTTTGCTTTTGTCCAATATTTCACAATAACGTACTTGATGTGTTTTTTTTTAATTCAAAACTTGCCTTTCCCAAAAGCCCCATAAACGTAACGGTGACGCTCAGGTTCAAAGCAAATTGTCATTTTGAATAAAACCAGGACAAACAACACGCTTCGGCTACAGAAAAGCAATTAAGAGCGGATTTTTTACAAATTTAAAATGACCCCCGATAAAACGTCGTCGGCCGTCAGTCAGGCGCTCCTAACAGCATATCTCTATATATTCCATGATCTGAACGTAACGTCAATGCGCAATCAAAACTCTCCGCTATATAGCACAACTACAAGACACATAGGTTACACATACACGCTCACACACACACGCACACACACACACACACACACACACACACACACACACACACACACACACACACACACACACACACGCACACACACACTAGTATATCAATAGTCAGTATAAAAAAAGAGTGTATAGGAGACGATGTATGAATGTGAATGAAATAAGCAGTGGCATATAACCGCTTAATTTATGTATAGTACATGCCATTTACTGAATACATAAAACTTCCATAAACTTTTTTAACCGCATGTAAAGCCAGCATATAAAGATAACTAATTTGATAGTAAAGTTGTGCTAGTAAATATAGCTTCTAACAGATGGCAGTGATTGCTATATTTGTGATTTGTATCGAAAGGCATGGTATTTTTCAACACTAACGCAAATGAGTCTTCCCTTGAAGACGTATTATATACATGCGCATTTTTAATAAGTCAATATTTGAATATGACGTGTGTGTCATTTTGCATTTTATTGGATTATACGTATTCTTTATTTTAATGTTATTCTTTGTTTTAACTGTTGATAGTTCAATTTGGTACGTGATTTCTTTATGTCAGAATTTACTCAGTGACACGACTGATTAATATACAACTTACCCCAATTTACTATGCCTTTTAAATGTCAAAGTAATAAATTGCATTAACTGCATCATTCCTTCTTTTATTCTCACGAAATTCTCAGTAAACACCTGCCCTAATTAACTTACTTAATATTCAAGCCTTGCTAGATCATTGTATTATTCATCACAAATATAATCAGTGTTAACAACCATAGTGTCTTAATCTAACGAGTCACAATTAACCATCCATGTCAAGATATTCTCGACACATTCAATTTATTCAAAGATCCAAGATTTACAACCTTGGGCCGATCGAGTAGATTCTGGCGGACATAATTACCAGTTCCACTCTTGTCTGAAACCAAAGTATTATTCAGTTTACCTACATGATAAAGTTCATGTAATGTTAATTTTATTATTCGGGTTTGATACACTGTCAATTTAGGTTTATACCATTTCCAAATCCTGTCAGATCGCGACAACAAGCTCACATGTGGGGGTTAAACCGGCATTGCGATATGAGGTTCGATTAATGCCTTAACTAATCATAAACACAAGATAATATATAGTCACATATATTTAAACAGTTTACAGAGGGCCAATAAACCCCAGCCGAGAGCAAATTCTCTTGAAACACGTGTTTAATTTATTTAACTAAAGGTAGCACAGTGGCGCGGCAAGAATGGCAGCAGGGCGTGGGCAGGTTCCACGAGTTGTGCGGCGAGGTGGCCGAGCCCAGGGGAAAGCAATAAGGATGCAAATTAGGAAAATGGAAAAAAATCACTATTTTCCAGAATAATCTCTCCCTTTAAGAGCACGGATTTTAGAAGGATTAAGTCGGTCTTCATCTACACATTTTTCCAAAGCCAAAGCGTCCGGGGTTAAAGCCAGTTACTCAGGGAGGCGATTCTAAAGAATATCACAAGTAAAAAGACAGAAATTTTTTCAGTAATTGTAATTGTGTTTAATCCGTAAAACTTATTTTTTTTAATTAAATCAAATTTAGTTATGTTACTCTTAAGTTCTACGAGTATTTTAGTTCGTCATTATTGTGACAGCTGTTTCGGCGATTAAAGCCGTTTTCAAACTTGTCCGAACTTTTTTAAAACGGTTAAAATAATATCAAAATAAAATACTCGCAAAACTTAACAATAACTTTATTTACTTTCTTTTGGAAAACAATGAAATTTCATTACATTGTTTTCCAAAAGAAAGGACATACATACTTAATAAAATCTCTAGTGTGAGATTGACCTTTCCCGATATATATACCGGGAGTGAAGAGTGGCAACGTTGCATATCTATGGCTGATCTGTATCAATGGAAACTGCACACAAACATGACAAACAACGAGAGTTTTAACATTTTTACCTTAAAATCACATCAAAACCTTATATTTTCGATTTAAAAAATATTTTATGCCTTTTTATTAAGTAGATAGTTATTGATTTTTTTCCCGGACAACTTGTACATTTTTTGAAACCATTTATTTTATTTGTTTTAAGGGCGGATATAAAGTACGTATCAACTAACTGACTAATATATAAATACGAGTATGTCATGGTCTCTAAGGTTTAGGCGGATAAGATGAAGCCCCATACAACTGCGACTTAGGACGCACCCCTTGTTGTGTTACAGATTTTCAGTTATCAGGTGCACAATTCCCGTTAATTTTAATGAAGATTCCTAATCTTTTTCCTTAGGGTTAAACACATCTTGATTGACTGTGGTATTCCGGTGAGACATAGTAATAAAAATCCTAAATAGATCGTTAAGAGTTTATTTGAAAACACAAATTGATGAAATAACTTTAGCTGACACGATATTTTGAACCAAAACTTTTAAAAACGATTACGTTATATTATAATGCATTTGAATACATTTTGATTTTAGTTTTTAATAGCATAAATAAGCCTTTTAACGTAGAATTACGTTTTGTAAAAAGGTACCTACCTCACTAGATAGTAATGACCCTTTTTCCACTAGTTCTAAAAGTGACATTTTCCGTCGTGGCTAATCTATGCCGACCGAAAAGGTGGATCATTCTACTTAAGGGCTTGCCGTTCCTGAAGTAAAAATCGTTCATATTACACTATGAATACGGATACTAACTCCAATCCAAAACCCTTGCCGTTCCTTGGGTGTGAGTTCGGAACGAGTGAATCCGGATTTGCAAACTCGAAATGAGTACACCGCCTTCCTAATCGCATTCATTGGACTCAGCCGACAACGACCCTCCTCTATGTCGCGCCTGCCGTGAATTGTCAAAGATAATAACATTTATATAATGTTTAATAATTTTAACTAACTAATTATGTTTAAAGTAAATAATAACGTAATTGGTAACTTACTTAAAAGTGAGTTTTTCTCTTGTTAAAACTATGCAAATATTGAAATTTGTAATAAATGTAATTTGCTCACTGACAGCTGACAGCTATCACTCGAGAGAACTAGAACCGCAGTTAGGCAAGAAATTTTTAAGCCTGAGAAAAGGGATAAGGAGTCTTCCTTAAAAATAACCAGAATAGCGTTCCAGGTTAGTGTTTATTTGGATCTACATAAAACAATAGAAAAACAAATGAAAAAAATATCTTTATGTTCCTCTATATGAGGAGAATACCAATATTATGGAAGAACATCTCGCGAGCCCTGCTGAATAAATTACTATTACAGTTACTATTTTTTAATGTTAGCGTCCTCCGTGGTATAATAGCTCCGTGCGTAACGTGTATATTCTTCTACTAAAGGTATCCACTTTGCCAAAATTAATTTTCAACGAATTTATTTCCTAAATAAATTCAACAAAATTCCCTAAATAACCTTATTAATAGAGGTAATATCACAATTAAGTTATGAAAATATGAGAACAAATTATTATTAAAAGAACCATAGCGCTGCCCTACCACGAACAGGCAAGGGGAAAAGGTTAAAATGATGTCAATTTATTTATTAACACTTCCAAATAAAAACCCGTTATCTTCCTTTCCTCTTTCAAATTTATATTAGTTGTGTTAATTTGTAAAAGAAAACTGATATACAACCCTGATTACGGTTCAGGCTGAACCGAAACAGGTTGATTTAATCTCCCCGTTGGGAATAGGGGTTTTGAAAATCTCTCAAATTACTATTTATATATATATTTAATATATATTTTTATATGCGGGCTTCATTTCTTGCAACAAATAATATTTCTTGCCCGCTGGAACAATGCGCACGGCAACACATACTACACTACACGCGACAACTTACTCGTTTACGCATCTTTAATAATCGGCCGCCAGACCGCCAGCAGGTATCAAATGTTCATACATGCGGAAAGTCAGTTCAACCTCAGCCGGAGCCCACATACTTTGATGAATGAAGAGGTATGAAAATTATTTTTAATTTGTTAGCCATAAGAATTTGTAATAAAATTTATCAATAAATAGGAAAAATGGCATTAAAAATGATAAAATGCGTGAGTCACAAAGTTTTGCAAAATATGAAGGTTAATTAAAATAATAGGAAAAGTCTATGTGAAATGAGGATGTATGGCTAAAACAAAAAAAAAACAAGTACATTTTTAATCAATTATTTAATAGTTCCCTTCTTGTTTCTCTTTTTGTAATTTCCCACTACTACTCCTAATGAGAGGATACTAATCTCGTCGGTTAATTTTTCTCCCGTGGAGTGAAAAGTCTTCCGGAATCCTCTTAATAAATATAAATGCAGAAGTAAAAATATATTTTCTTAACATTTACTAAGATCATGGAAATACATAATCTAGCTACAATTTTTAAAAGTGCTTCATAACTTTAACAAAACGCATTATTAAAAAAATATATATTTTCACAGCATAATGTCCCCTTAGCGTTATTACCCCGAGTTTTCACATATTAGGCACACATATAACGATCTTGATAAATCAAACGGATTAGTACTGAATGCCCTGTGTAGTTAGGAGCCAGGCTGTGGCGCCCTTTAGGACTAGAGGCTCCACTGCTACATCCAGGACTAACTGGGGATTATTGTCTATTCTCGTGTAAGTGCTATCTAGTCAAGTGGTTTTTAGCTCGGAGTTGGGTTGATCTATATTGTTTTAAAGTAGACTTGGTATGATTTAGCTGTATCAGAGATACTCGCGTATTGATCAGCTTGGTTGGTATAAAAACTACAATAAACATTATTTTATAATCGAGTTGCATACTGAAATCTGATAATTTGGAATTTTTGTTTATTCTAATCAATGAAGAATAAAGTTTTCGGACTTGAGGATTTATTGATTAATATTAATAACATAACTCAATTGCGAAATAGCTAAATACTGGAAGTACGCAACACCGCTCCCACGTCGCTCCGACCCGTGTACGGGCGCCAATATGAACGAAGGCTATGGAACGAAGCGCTCTCGGTATCATACATTCTTACGGCCTTCGGTTAATGTTGATTCCTTATCGGACCATGAGGAAGCTGCCTTAAGGTGACAATACATGACTGAAATATGGTATAAAAATAAACATCATATAGTGCATATATAGATGAGTGTATAGGTTGAGTGGTTACGATCCTCGGCTACGAATTCGGAGCGGCAGGTACTTTCAGTATAGCCCTGGTGAAAGACCACCATTCAGATTTTTTTTAAACGTTGCTTGGAATGGCTTTATCCGTGTTTGGTGACCAGATCTGTAGAGCCTGATACTTCCCCACCTTCCTCTCCCCTCTACTTTCAGCCACATAATATATATTAATTTGGGGTGCCATAGTCTCACTGGCTCCAGACGGTTGTGAGCAGCTGGGACTCTTAAGGTGTACTCGCATAAAACAATGCTATATTCTAATATTTTTAACTATTTTTTATTTAAATAACCTAATTCACAGTATTTTGATAATTGTTACCAAACGCGTCAGTATTTACTACGTTTGAGGGCTCATCTAATGTGTTTTAAAGCAATGGTTACAATACAGAGGTAAGTAGTTCATTATCGCATGAAGACTTACCGCACGAACCAGAACGTCACTTTGTTAGATAATAATTTAGTGAATTTCAGATCGGAAACTGGGATTATACAAAAACACCGCCAATTTAATATCATCATCATTTGGATTAGCGGCAAGGCGCAAGGAAATTAAACGGAAATTGTACAATGGGGTTGTAACGGAATTTCGTCCTATTTAAAATTTTGTCAATTTAATTAGAAGATATGTTTTTTTTTTTTTAATTTATATTATTTTTTTTTTTATGGAAAAAGTCCCGGTAAACTATTTTTTTGTAGTTTGTCTAACGGGAATTGAGGATAGTACTTTTTGAACTAACTAACTACCTATCGCACCGTTTCTCCGCAGGGGTAGGCAGAGGCGACGGACCGCCAAATTCGATCTTGGTATACACTTTTTGCTTCTTTCACATTCATACAACGTCTCATACATTCTCTTCTGTTATTCCGACTTCTGACATGGCCCGACTCAAGTATTTGATTCACTGTCTTCCTCGGACGTCCCCGGCTTCTTCTTTCATTAAAATTTGCGTCCTTTGTTCTCCTTAGATTCCTTTCTTCTTTCATTCGCTCTACATGCCCGATCCTTCTGAGCGTCCCTTTCTGCGTGCCTTGCATTGTTTACGGATCTCAATATTTTTCACACGATTTTTATTTTTATTTATTTATATCTACACATTATACAGCACCATTATACATAATACGTATAAGTACAATATTATAAAGGTGTGGTATGGTGTTTTATAATGTGGAGTGTAAGGTAGGTTTGAAGAGGTGATACTGTGAATGGAGTGTTATATGTGTCGTGACCACCTCACTAGGAGACCCTGTGCTGAGGTGTTCACGTGAATGTGTTAAATGTAGTACAAGTATCGATGTGTATTGATTAGTTTTGTTTTGGATCATACATGGTTTTACCACACATTCGCCAAAGAGATCTAATTTCTACAGCATTCAGTCTACTTTCATCCTTCCTTTGCCAGTTCCATGCCTCACTGCCATATATTAGGGTTGGTATCAGCACTCCTTTGTGGACTGCTAACTTCCCTTCTTTGGATAACTTTTTGTTAGTGCTAACCGCATTGAATATTTGAGTTTCTTGCATTCACCCTTAACCGTAAGCGTATGACGTCACGGTTCATAAAATGACTTACGCGGCCATATATATTACAGGTGAGGCAGTATTCATTACTTCCATTTGAATTTTAAATTGTACTGAATTGCGACTTGTGACGTCACGGGAATACGTTTTTCTCAAGCTCACTCATAATCAAGCACATAAATAACCTATTTTGTTATTTTATTATAATTCTAAAAATATTTTTTTGAATTACGTTTGAAGTTATTTAATAAGTTTTCACCTATCACCTACTATGTACGCATTCTTTTAATCTAAATAATGTATATAAATACTCCTCCCATAACCACGATCTACTGGAGCTCAACTTATGGAGAATAAGTTAAAATTTAAAAAAAACCAAAAAACAGATAATTGGATAAATTGAGAAACTAATTTCATTGTCATTATTTACGCTTTAAATGTAATACATTTTCGTCAACATTCAATTAGGAGACAGTCTCACAACTTACTATTCAAGACTAGCACTCAAAAAATTATGTGACATATAAAATAAAATATGTTACAAGTAGTGCTTGTGTATTGCTCTGCCTTTATTGAAGCAGTATTTGGCTGTCGTATTGTGCGTGTATGGGAGACACTATCGATGATTTTATTTCGTTTTGATTGGAAACCTTGTGAACAGTTTTCTGTTGGGAGGGGAAAGGGATAACTCCAAGAAGCCGCCTTTCTTTGGACAGGCGCTGGTGGCTTCCAGCGGCCGTGTGACGAATCGATCTCGCTATGATTACACAATTATAAGAGAAGATTATTATTTCCGCCAATATCATCATTAAACATGGAATAAATCTACATCGGGATACTATAACCGCACCAGCCATGCTCCACTGATCATTTACGGACATGACGCCCCGTGATGAACTCCGTTGACCGCTGGGTCATCCTCTTGGGCGTTCGTCGTCACTCCACGTGGCCCCGAACCACCCATACGACAATTTAATTACGTATAAGCCCGATATCATCCTTTTTCAATATTTCAATAGCAAGCCACCTTAACTTCAGTAGAATAAATCCGAAAGTCTTTCATTTAATATATTTATATGGTTTTTCAATCTAAATTGCGTTTTTTTTTAAATAATCCCCCTATAAACAGAGTATGATTAGCTGCCTCTAGTGGGTTCATATTTGAACTGAGATTATTTGTCTCCATGCTCAAACTTTAAAATGTCAAAGACAATTGTATTGGCGCCCTTCTATTAGACACATACATTTCTCAGGTGAATATCTGCTTATCAGTATGTTTAACCTAAGAACTTCAACATTTCCTTTACAATAATTACTCCTAGAACAATGACAAATGCGGTGGAATTTTCCTAACCTGTGTTTTTATTAAGTTAACGCCGCGTAAGAGTCCCAACTGCCCAAGCCAGTGGACAATAGCTGCCCCAATTGGAGCATGTTGAATGCAGTGGAGGGAGGAAAGGACGAAAAGAACCCAGCTATTCAGATCGGATCACCAAACATGCCTAATGCCATTTCAAATTATAAATTAATCAATATTTAATTCCTTAGAACTGGCAACATGTCTAACTAGGAATTAATATCGACCAGGAAACTTACATGCACCTCAATTGATGATATATTTCTATGGTTTGCAAATACAAATGTTCCCATTATAAATAAATAAATAAAAACAAATGAAATAAACGACCTTTCAATTCGGAATGTTAGTCTTTCACCAGGGTAATATTGGGAGCATCTTCCATTAAATAGCTTGAAATAAACATCAAATAATATCTACTATTATTTACGAGTATTCCGACAATAAATATTTTGAAATTCTTTTCAACCATATTTCGTTCAAAGGATTTATTTTATTATTTTAAAATATATAAATGAATATGATGAACAAATTTAAATGATATTTTACAACCCCTCAAAAGAACTTAACATTCTTGAAATGAGCATTAAAGCCGATTTGTATGGAGTAAATGAATGGCTACACAATAATATTGATAACAAATTACCCAGTCAGATGGAATACAATAAAAAATGGATACATTCTGGAAAGAAATGAAAAGGCAAATGAAAATATTAGATTTTTTCTGAAATGAGACCTCTCTGAAAAATTCGCTGGGTGACTGGTTTAACAGAAGAAATAAACGAATTTTCATATAAAAGATTTCAACTGAACGCGAGGCACAAAGCGTGAAAATAAAAGAGCATGCGTAACAAAAACGAATAACGTGTATTTTTGTAACTTTTACATAACGTGTATTAAATTAAAATGGTATATGCGTAATTAAACTTTTGATGTTAATTTAATTTGAAGTGATCTGGCCATGTATTCAGTATGAACATGGTTCTCACGAAATCGCTGCTAGATAGTGTAACTGCCAATTAAAAAAAAAAATTGTAGTGAAACATTATGATGAAAATCTAACTTAGTAAATTTCTTCAAAAAGTGCGTAATCATTTCGTGGCGTCATAATTACTAATTAATGAGAATCACTCTGTTTAAAATACTGTTTTTAATATATAAATATCTAAATGTTTCAAAAGCAAATGTCCCCACATCAGTCTAAACAATAAACTGAAAATAATGACAAGTATAGACAAATAATGAGGAAAGACCACCAATTACAAACATAAAAAAAAGTTAACAATAAATTATGAAATTAGGTAAGTAATTAATTGAAAATATTATAATATTAATAATAATATATTATAAAATATTAAATAATAAATTTAAATTAAAAATTTGAAGAGGAATTATTTATATCGTCAATATTTATTTATTTATTCTTAAATTTAATTATGAAAACAAAAATATTAGCCAATCATCTCACTAGGACACTTGAGATGAGCGGCTTTACAATTTAATAATAATCGGTAAATAATAATAAGTAAGTAATAATACATGAATAAAAAATAGTAAATATTACTAAGTAAATAATAGTAAATAAATAATAAAAATTAGATAATAATAATTAAATAATAATAATCAGTAAATAGTAATAAGCATATAACAATACTCATTAAATAGTAATAAGTACATAATAATAAAAATAAAAATAGGTAAATAATAATATGTAAATAGTAGTAAGTAAATAATAATATGTATGTAAATAAAAATTATTACAAGTAAATAGTAATAAGTAAGTAATAAGAATAAAATAAATTTACATCAATAAAATCAAGAAAATAACAAGACATAAAAGTAGTATAAAATGTGCTTTGCTTTCAGAACTCATTAAGATATTTATACATTAAAAACAGTGATTTAAAATGAGTTATTCTTATCATTTTTTTTTATAACTTTATGTTCATTATTCTTATAAAATGAGTTTTAAAATTCCATATTTCTTCAAGGCGTTTTTGTAAAGTATATACAGTTATATTCAGAACTATTGAGCTTAAATTCAATCAGAATAATATATTAATTGTTAGGAGGGACGTTTTCAGGTTTTTAAGACCAATTTTTTTTTATGGTTTTTGGAAAATAATGCTATCCGTGTTGCTCTTCCCCTTCCTGTAGCCAACGTATCGGACAGCGTTAGTGTCCATCATGCCAATCATCAAATTTGCCTTGCCGTGTCCATCATGCCAATCATCAAATTTGCCTTGCCGTGTCCATCATGCCAATCATCAAATTTGCCTTGCCGTGTCCATCATGCCAATATCCAAAGACTATAAATAAGAGACGTTTAATGAAGTTTTCGCACATGCCAACTATTTTTAATTTATATAATAATAAGAGTATATTTCTACAAAGCAGTTTTGTGAAGGATCACCTCGGGTATATATTATATATAGATAATTCGATAAATGTGGGTGATTTTTCTATTTTAGGTAGGTAGTGTAAGTTAGAAAATATGTTATCATAGAAAGCAATCACTTTGCGGTAGGACATATAACATGAAATAAAACAATAACTTTGTACAAAAGTTCAATATGTTAAGTATGTTTTCCACAAACTCATAAAATTACCCATTATTCATTAACCACCTTCTCAGAGGATGTTTTGCTTCTTTCGAAATATAAATATGGTAACCCAAGCGTCTACATGTTATATATCTCTCTGTTACTTTGTTATAATTTGATTATAAATAGTAATCTATTGCTATTCGATGTCCACCGTGGTCGAGGGGAAAGACTCTCGACTATGAATCTGGAAGTCTTGGGTTCGAATCTCGGCGGGCGCAAGTATATTTTATTAATTTAATTTGTTATAATACACAGTATGTTTGCGGCACATTCCAGAGTGGAAGATACTCTCAGTATCGCCCTGATGAAAGACCAAGAAACGTTGTTTGAAATCGCTTTAGCCGTGTTTGGTGACCAGATCTGAATAGCCATGTATTTTACCATCATGATCTTCCCCATCTCCTTCCCCTCCTAACTTCCTTCAGCTTCGCAATATACCCCAGCAGGAAATATCATAGTCTCACTGGCTCCAGATGGTTGAGAACGGTTGACCCTTGTGCGATTTTTTTTTTACATGAATACCGCACAAGAGTCTCAACTGCTCCCAACCGTCTAGAGCCAGTGAGACTATGGCATTCCCAATTGTGAGGTTGAAGGTATTGGGAAGGGGAAGGAGAAGGGGAAGAGGAAGATGGAAAAATACCTGGCTATTCAGATCTGGTCATTAAACACGGCTAAAAGCCATTTCAAGCAACGTTTCAATTCTGAATGGTGGTCTTTCACCAGGGCGATACTGAGAGTATCTTCCACTCTGGAACGTGTACAAATATACTGTATATATTGTTTAAATAAATTATTTGTGAAAGAGCAGAAATTAATTACATAAAATTTACTTGCGCACGCCGGGATTTGAACCCGCGACCTTCGGATTCGTAGTCGAGAGCCTTACCCCTTGACCATGGAGGCCGTCAAAACCTTTTAACATTTAAAGAAATACCAATATATAACTGTTATAAATTGTGTCTATTTAATTTTAAATTATATGTAAGCACACACTCTGTATTTCTTGTTTAGTTTAATTCTGTACCCTGATGAATATTAAGCTAAGCGAAACCGGTCGGTTGGTAATAAAAATGAAATTAATTCTAAGGTTTTAAACAATAAAATTATCACACTATTTTAGGGAGGAATATGTTATGCCATAATAGGGAGATTTTTGGAGCGTTGAACTGAAAAATTATTAATGTAAAAAATTTGTCGCCATTGCTTAATTTCATCATTTTTATTTATATTGTATAAATACTAAAATTGAAGTTTTTTTTTATTTAAGTTTTCATTAACTAAATTTGGCCATATCGGTAAAGTTCAGTTCCCTAGTCACGCCCTCACCACTGTGACACGTAATATATTCCGCCATATTTTTTTTTATATTGTTTAGTATACATTTTGCCCTGATGATGGGACGGTTTTTCCGAAACCGGTCAGCGTAAAAAAAATGGTTGAAACAAAGTTTGATTGTTTAATTAAAAATAATAAAGTTATTGTTTTATTTAATTCAGAAAATATGTATTTATTACATTGTTGAAAGAACGAACACAAATTATATTCATCTGAATACTTACAATGTTTATTTAATGTTATATTTTATATTGAGAAACACCTACTGTGAACACAGATGATATGTACATCCCTTAATATCATTAAAACAATATTTATTCCTTCCACCCATCGTTCTTGAGCATTTTTGAACAAATAGTTTAAATATTTGTCATTCGGTACAGATATGTTGATATCAAGATAACCAAGGCTCGGATTGAACAGAGTATAATTTAGCTATCTACCATTTCCTACATGCGTTGTAATAACATGACATGTGTTCAAATGTTATGTTCAGATGGGGGTCGGAAATAGGGCCGTAATCAGAACATAACATATGGACAGAACTCGTGTTAAAACCATACTAGCGCTCCATAATTTACACGACACAATTAAGAGGAATGGATGCGCGGCCTGTTTCATACAAAACTTAATTTTGCTCACCTAAACCTAATGATTCATCAAAATCATAGTAAATATCTAGTACGGATTAGGAGTAATTTAATTATTTTTATTTTACCTTATGAAATATAGGCCATAAAAGGAATTGATTTTTCCTGATTTTAAAGGCAACTTTGACAGTTATTTGGGGGATGATGGTGATTTAAAAAAAGTTTTACCACATGCAATTTGAAAACATAATGAAATATGAAATAATAAATTCAAAAAATAGATTAAAATAAGCATTATGGTGGACTTTAAATTAAATTAAAAACGAAAAATTTATGTTGGAACACAAATTTAAATGGCCCTACATGCTTTAAAATATCGACCGGAAATAACGTTTTATTTTTTTTTATTTTTTTTAAATAATAAATATGACATATTAAAAAAAAATACCGTAAAATTATGATTTTTTTTTCACGGCCTTCATACTTCATAATTTAAAACAAAAATAAATAAAATACTTCTCATCCATACTAGATATTTACTAAACCTTTAATTAAAAAAAAAAATCATTCAGTTTGGATGGGTATGCTAGCCTCATATCCAAAATTAATTTATGTATTAAACATGCAGCGCAGCCGTTCCTCTTAATGCGGGCGGTAATTAATGGATCCATATAATTAGAGTTTACTCTGCTGACAAATTCTTCAAAGTGGGTTGGTCCATATAATATCTGATACGGCAAACCTACCATTCTCCCGCAGATTTTACGTATTCACAGAGAAGCAATGAAAGAATTTAAATTTCTTAGAAACCATTTGAATACTTAAATGCTAATACAAGTATAATTATTATTCTCTCATCCATTATAACTTTTTTTACGAATTTAAGATGCGAACAAATATTTTTTAATGGTGTAGAAACGTCGCGTTTCATTTCGTATTTACAATTTTAATAAGTATAGCCTAATGATACCATTGTGATATATAAATATTTTAATGGGTAAGGCTTTCTTGGCAAACAAATTTGTAAAGGAAATCTGGTGAAAATTAATTTTCTTTGATATTGTGAATTAATGTAAGTACCCATTATTTAATTTTAAAAAGTAATGACGACGAATATTTTATTTAAATTTAATTTTTACAACTTAAAAATTGTGGAATTTAATTATATTATTAGCTAATGTGTACCCGGCCTTGCTCGGGATTTTTTTATAATAAATTTATGAAGTTGTAAATTCTTGCTTGTCGTTTGGGTGAATTTAATTAATTAATGTTCTCTAAACAAAGAAATGAAGAAACATACATTTGAATTTTTTTTTTTCATTGAAAAATTTTTTTTTTCAAAATATATCCAAATAATAAAGTTCTTAAGTGGGTACCTACTTGTGTTTTCCATTTTTTTAATATTCTACCCAAACCTTCTTCTTTTGAATACTTAATCTGTGGCTAACGAGAGTGGTATATCTATGGGCTTTATTATAAAATCGAGGACAGACAGATAAAGATAAATTTTTATATACGAGTATAGAGACTAAAGATTAAGTATCAGAGATCTGATGTAATACAGGTAAGCTAGGTAATTTATGTTATATTCTGAAAAACAAATAATTTCAAACACGCTAGATTAGTGCCTTTCATGAGAAATGTTTTTGAGTAAATAAACAAACTTTGATAAAAAAAAAATTTTTGTATGAATATCTCATAAGAGTCCCAACTGCTCCCAACCGTCTGGAGCCAGTGAGACTATGGCATTCCCAATTGCGGAATGTTGTGAGGCTGAATGTATTGGGGAGGGGAGGGAGAAGGGGAAGAGGAAGGTGGGGAATACCTGGCTATTCAGATCTGGTCACCAAACACGGCTAAAAGCCATTTCAAGCAACTTTTCAATTCTGAATGGTGGTCTTTCACCAGGGCGATACTGACACTATCTTCCATTCTGAAATATTGACATATCTAAAAATAACGATGTTAATAATTTGTTTTTTTACAAAACATTGAATAAGAAATCTATATTAGAAATTAAAAAAAAATAAAAAATTATTATTAATATTAATGTGAAAATAAATTTAAGAGATTTTTATCACTTTTTCTGATTTCTAAAATTTCAAATTTGTCTAATTGTAAACTGGTTGTATTAATTTTTTTTAAACCTTTATTTATTTCAAAAGAATGGATTGGTTTCTAAAATAAGATTGGAAAAAATCAGAATAATAATTATTATTTAAACGCCTTAGGTATTCCTTAACTCTAATTTATTCATTTTCATATATTAAGATTACGCGCGATAGCTATTTAAGCTTCCGAGTACATTATCAAAGTGTTGATATCAAAAATTAATACCTAACTCAGCGTTATAACGAAATATCTATTTTTATATCACAAGGTACACGAACACATAATGGTATTTTATTCGAAAATGTATTAACAATGGAAAGTTGAAGAAGTACATGGGACAAAGACTGACGGAGTATGGAATTATGTGCGATATATCAGTGAATAGAGAATTTTTCTTTTCACCTTTTTTATGTGATACCACACAACAGTGCCGGGTGCTCCCAACCGTGTGGAGCAAGTATGACTATGGTATCAAGTATTGAGGGGGGGAAGGAGATGGGGTAAAGGAAGGTGGGGAAAGATATTCAGATCTGGTCAAAGCGATACTGACAGGATCTACCACTCTGGAACGTACCGCAAATATACTATACATAATTTTAAATGAATAAATTGTGAAATAACATAATTTAATCAAATAAAATTTTCTTGCGTACTTTAGGATTTGAACCCGCGACCTCCGGATTCGCAGCCAAGGATCGTAACCACTAAATCAAGGAAACCTTTCTTACAAAGTATCTCTAAACCTGTCCTCACTCGCTTGAAATAATATTGATATGTTTCTGTTTAGCGATGGCATTCTCTTCTCTACCAGCAAAACTTTTGCAGGTGTGTTTTTCAAGATGTGGTGTAAAATAATATTTGACGTCAGCGTCTGAGATATCTTCTGGAGAGTTAAAACTGGTGCTTCTCAAAATGATATATTTCTCGAAACAACCCGGCAGCAACCTTAAGAAATGGGCGACGGTGTATCCCTCACCTCTGAGATGCAAATGGTGAAATCTGAGCACGAAGAAAGTAAGTGGACGATAACAATGGATAGTAGGTGTATATTCTAACTTTGAGGAAGCCAAAAGCCTGTTCAACCCTTTCTACTGCGAGAGAGTGCGTGGTTTCCAAAGCTGATCACTTCTCACGCCGTTATTTATCAGGCAGTAATATATAACTCACAGAATATCGCCGTCCCGAAACCTCCAATCATTTGGAGTATAGAACTAATCGTTTTTACTGCTTATTGACGCGCTTCCTCAATATGAATGCGAAAAAGCAACATAACTTCTTACAATCTCAAGATCCTTCATTACAAAATTACGTCGAACTAAGCGTAGCAGACTCTTAGAGATAGCTGAGGCTTAATGCTCTGTTAAAATACAAATACGCATTTAAAAAAAAAAGTGTTTAGATGCAGTTGATTTTGTCGACAGTATTTAAAAATGTTTTTCCGCCTACTTTTAGCTTTCTAGGCGGGAAAATGTGGAAAACAGATGTCTTCATTATTATTTATGATTATTGAAAAGAAAAGTGACCCTAAGTCCGAGGTTTTGAAGATTCCTTGTAATGTAATTAATAAATAAAATGAATTAATCACTGTATAATTTTGACATTTTAAGAGGATATGTAAGATATAAATATATGAATTATAGAATATTTTTTTACTCCCCTCCACAAGTAAATCCTGTTCTGAGGCGAACTGGGATTTTGAATAGGGAGTTTTCAGTAACTTCCATATTTCACGTTCAAGGTTTGGGTAAGGCATTTTATGTAACTTCTATAACGATGTTTTTAAAATACTAGTCAGTTCTTTTTCTCATAATTCCTTAAGCCAAGTTTTGCTGGACGTAATGTAGTTATTAAATAAATGAATTTGTTTGTTACTAAGTGGGAATTTGTTGTGCAACTCTACAGCTTAAAATTTAAAGCTTATTTATGTTTGTTCAAATCTATCCTGAAGAGGACTTCAAGAAATATCAAGGTGTGAAATGAAAACACGATTTAAGTGAGTTTTGTTAATATTTATAAGAAGCAATTTATTTGGGGAAAATTATCATAAACAATATGTATAATAACAAATAAAAGTGATGTAAACGAAGTTATTGTTTTATTTTTATTTTTAAATATTTTAGTTGTGGTATTTACATGTTTTAGTCCATCTTGTACATTCATCATTGGCTAAAGTCCCTAATGTAACATAACACAATTTATTGTATTAATAGCTGATGTGTACCCGGCCTTGCCTAGGGTTTTTTTTTTTAAATAAAGTTATGAAGTTATAAATTCTTGCTTGTCGTTCGGGCGCCATAATTGATTTGACAGCGAAACTAAACAGGAAATTTTTATTACATTCCAAAAATTATTTTTTTCAAAATAATAAAGGTATTAAGTAGATACCTACTTGTGTTTTCCACTTTGAAAATATTATACTCAAACAAACCTTTCATTTGAATTTATAATCTGTGGCTAACCAGAGTAGTATATCTATGGACTAACCTCAATACAACATGGCGGGTTCAATGTTTTTTCACACTAATTATAAAGAGTTATAGCAATAGTTTTACATATTGATTTCATTCAAACTACTCTCTAAACCTTCCCGGCACTAATAAGAAAAAAACGGTGCTCTTTTTAGCGAAACCGGGCGAGTAATTTTTGAGAAAATCGACAGTCAGATAGATAATATTCATTTTTACATATAAAGATTATGGAAAAATAGGATTGAGAAAGAGAAGGGAATCAGAGCCCAGTCAATGGGGTAAGGCTTGTCGCGGATCTTGCCAGTATAGAGAGAATAATGTTGCTAATAATTGCAATAGATTTTTCCAATAAATACCCGCTACACTTGTAAAGGTTAAATTTAACACAATACAGTTCCACGAATACGTCAGATAATGCAAAATAGTCTATTTATCGAACCACTCTATAAACGTAAATTTGCCGGAAGGGCTGAACGGTAATGGCGTAGGTACATTTGGCACTTAATGGGTCTTCTCGGATTCACTCTTCTTGAAGTACCCCTCTTGCAGAATCCTCAAATTCCCCCTAGGAAAACCCCTGGAATACTCAAATGACAAATCGATTGTTCTCCATGTTAAAGCAGGCGAACTAACGGTAGGTACTCGGAGTATTGAATTTTTTTTTAATGATATACAATAATACATACATATATTACAGCGCCGTTGAGGTGGTTTTTCACAAAAAACGGCGCTATGTAAATCGTCCAAGTATTATTATTATTATTACATCCATATATATGAATATATTATATGATAATATTTGTCTGTCTGTCTGTCCTCGATTTTATCGAAAATTACTGTACTGATTTAGCAGAAAATAGCACAGTTTGTTCTTATAATTGACGGGAAGGCTTAAAGAGTAGTTTGAATGTTGCGATAACGTTTTAAAATTAGTATGAAAAA
>JAHDVE020001820.1:0-25471 GCA_022606495.2 Halesus radiatus | reverse complement strand
TATTTCTATTTTTGAAACTGATAATACATCGTGGAATTCCATTATAATGATATAATAACACACATATGAAACTTATTTCCACTTTATTTTATTTCTCCGTGACCGGTTTCAGCTTGTTAAAGCCATCTTGTCTGAAGATGGCTTTAACAAGCTGAAACCGGTCACGGCGAAATAAAATAAAAGCGGAAATAAGTTTCATATGTGTGTTATTATATCAAAAAAATATATTAACACCAAATACAGACTAACACCGGAACCACTCAACTGCAGT
The DNA here is from genome assembly GCA_022606495.2 of Halesus radiatus. NCBI lineage: Eukaryota > Metazoa > Arthropoda > Insecta > Trichoptera > Limnephilidae > Halesus > Halesus radiatus. The sequence continues at coordinate 25,200 of JAHDVE020001820.1, read as the reverse complement.
AAAAACACCTCACCCAACATTTATTTTTATTTTTATCATCTATTTAATATAATGTAATTTAATATTTTGTAAATGAAATCCTCAGGACGGGAAATCCCATATCATTATTTATTATGTTGGTATAAAAAAAGAAGATAATAAGAAGAAGTGTAAAATCTAATTTTCTTAGTAGAAGATTTCTGCTTTGTAGCCCATTGATGAAAATGACGCTCTTCCTAGCGTTCTGTGTCACATTTTAAGTGCAAGTTATAGGTAAATTTTAAGAAGATTATCATGGAAAAGCTTTGGGTACAGAATAACAACACTTACCGTATGATGTTTGGTCTACCAAGTATTATGAAGTATATCTCATAACAAGTAAGTTTCATATTTAGCCCCGATATATTATTTACCGCCAAGTAATCGATTTTTATTTTTTTATTTCGGCTGATGGTAACACCGAATGGCGTAGTCATTGATCAGAAGTATTATTAAGGGTGGGAGGTTGGAACGTGCAGCTTCGAATCGTGGGCCCTTCTATTCGCACTGTATATTTTTTTCGACAAATGGGACTTTCGACTTGATGGCCGTTCGTAGTTCAAAGTCAAATAATTATTTAAACTGACATTCTGAAATTACGAGTAGAATTATTGCCATTCAATATAGGCCTTCTTGCAAGGTACTTTAATGGAAAAAGAGGATTGTTTTTTATGATTATTTTCCCCGCTTGTTATATATATCCTGGAAGCGGTGGTTTCTCAAATTGATCATAAACGAATTGCCAACACCGTAATATAAATATCTCTCGAGTATGAGTTGGCTCAAGACAACGATGTAAGTGTTATTTGATTTAATAATAATCCTAAGTAACAGTTTTTAAGTATTTAACTCACTGGTCTATAACAGGCCAGTGTGTTATGTGCTATAAAATACCAGGTACTGCAGTGCTTCATGTATGCTTACTGATGGTCGAGTTTCAGGATTTGCAACTATCATGATGGCCAAGATAGCAGGAATGAGAGAATGAATCAATATCGGAAACGTCCTCATATCGGAATCGCGTCAGCGCCCTGCCTCTAGCATGTGAGCACACTGGAGAAAATATTGGCTTATATATGTAATTGAAACACTATATATATTAGTATGGATGGAACCACTTTCTCCGGGATTTGTGGAATTAAACTAATCTCCCAACATCCTGGAATAAAAACAATTATTATTATTGGTTCACAAATTTTCAATCTTTTAATAGCTTTGCCAAACCTGAGTGTGTAGATTAATTAGTATCCAGCAGCAATGTCAAAGCAGAGCGGTAGTGGGTGGAGGGGGAGGGGAGGGAGGAGAGGGGGTTTAAACCACGTCCCGAGTTGGTATATTGAGAGAACGTGGAACAAACTCCACTCGCTTCTTCTGCCCTCATACAAGGTAACACGTAAACTTGGGCCAGGTGCAAGACAACTTTCCCCGCCAGAAGTTGTGTCCAAGTTGGCTACGAGATAAGCTACACGCAGCCAGCGATGGATGCTGATACCGAAATGGCTAACTTAGATCACTATACTCCCAACTACGTCATTTTCTAAACATAAATATTAAAGGTACCTGTTTAATATTTGCTCAATGTCAATAGCTTAGTTCAGACTCCGAGAGGCTTGCAACTCTTTGGCTAGATATGTGCGCCCAAGTATCAAGCAAGTTAGTTAAACATTTACTAATGGAAATCTCCGCATATATTATTACGGTTAAAAATGGTTTAATTCTCGGAACGTGTGTTGTGCGTTGTGTGGACTATTAGAATGAAGCTAATTATAAGCAGCGAACATAAGTAAGATGTTAGAACATTACGATTTTGAAAATATAGCTTTGTCTCTCGAGTGGATTTTGAAAAACATTATTTTCACCGGCAATTTTATAAGTATCACTTTTTTGTTAGACATATCTACTTACCTATAAATTAAAATACAAAACTATTGAAGTCTGTGCTTTAAATATTTGAGGATTAGATTATTAAACTTAGATTGTAAAAATAATGAAACATTTCTGAAGACAATAATATTTTACAATTTTTGTTAATTTGAATACCTATTTATGACACTGTTTAAATATAAAACCTTAGGAAGTTGAAATATTTATCACTCGCGTAAATATATATAACTAGAATAAATAAATAATTATTTTCAGATAAAACATTTCCAGAAAACATTTCCTTTTCCTTTTCAAGGTCTTGCGTGTCTTTTTTTTTTTTAAATTTTGTAAAATATTTATTACATACAATGGGAACTTGTACCCGCTAAGTCACTGCAAGCAGCTTATCAGCAAGATTTTATTTCAACAATATTATATAATACAACAATAAATATCAATAATCATACAAATGTAGCGCAATAATAGAACAATATAGGTGCATGCATGTTGTGATCAATGTACACAAGTTGGAAAAAAGATGAAAACATCATAACAGTTTTGTCATAGAGATACTAGAGTCCAATTACATAATATCGATTTAAACAATGTTATAAAAATATCAGCAAGTATTAAAAAAATTCAGGAATAAAAAAAAAAAAAAAAACAGCAGTACACTTTATAGCAATTGGGATAGACTTAATATAATAGTAACTCTTAAATAAATGTAAAGATTCCCGCAGCCATCAAGGAGATATACAATAAAAGAGACTATCATATTTTTTCAATAGACAATGTGAGAAAGAGCAAAATAGCGTAAATACATCAAACATCAAGGAGCTATACAACCAAGGAGACCGTTATATTTGTTACTATCAATACACAAGGTTACTTTCCAAAAGCCAACACTTTAACATCAGTGAGAATTTCGTCATAGAGCAGCAATTATTTTTAAGTTCGCATGGCAACTTGTTAAATATAAATGGTACAATGCATTCAAGAGTTCGTTGACCATATTTATTTTGAAATATTGGTACTATCATTCTTATATTATAAATTTCTCTACCGAGATGTGGCCTCTCGTGTGGACATTTACAAAATATCAAGAATTACAGTCTTAAGACCAGGGTCAGTTATGTGAGACCTACACTCCAAATGCCGCAATCGCGAGGATGTAAAAAAGTATATTTTAATATTGTCTAAGACTTTAAATATATCCGGTGCATTTCCTCCTCTTTTCAGCAAATCCTCCCCCCGAAGGGTGGCCGTCAGTACCAGGGAGGAGGGTGACTGGCTATGCACCTGGAGGCACGTGCCCGAACCCACCACCCCCTAACGATTAAAATTTAAATCTAGAGCGAGATGTTACCTGAATTGTAAACACCGTGTTGCCACATCCAAAATCTGCAATTTGCTTTCGAAACTTTTAGTCAATCCTCGCGTATTTTAAATTAAATCGGATTCATGTGAAGCTGCCCACCAGCAAACGCCCAACTACCAGTCAACAGAATATTCAGTATATTGTACAACTTTTGTGAGTGAATACAACAAAAAAGGGTTAGTTACCAACTAACAAAACATACTACTTCTCCACATGGGTAGGCAGAGCGGATCGAGCGCCAAAAATCTCCGTCTTTGAACATACCATTCTGTTAATCGACCGACATGCACATTAGAAATACAGAGGAACTAGTGCCGTTGATCGTCGGGATACACGCCAAACGCGCGCCCAACATTTGTTCATGTTTGACATTTGTCACATGAGAACGGGTCGCTTCTACGACTAGTTATTGTGTAATGATCTGCCGCCCTCTGTGTTTCCTCCATCCTACAACATGGGTCTCTTCAAGACCCAGGGTCACTCCTTGATATCTTCTGAAATACCCTCTACATAGGATCCCCAAAAATGATAGGCTTTTAGAAAAATTATTTCCCTCTGTTACTGTACTTTTTTTTTTAAATACGCTATATGACCTTTCGTAAGAAATTTTTTCACACAATAGTGTAATGTTTTCTGGGATGTCCCCAACTGCTTCCATCCACTTGCTCAATACAATTTCTTCTGACACCATTTTTCCTAATTTGTTGTAAGTATTCATATACTAAATTACACATTTTAATATCATTTCTACGCAGCAGTCAGTTTGCATACACCCTCCCCTATCTAATTTAATTCAATCAATCTAATCAACTTAATTCTATAAAAATACAATTTTCACTAAAATATTCTTTCAACATTTTCGTAGCTGGAAAAACTGTTGACAAATTAATAATACACCTGTTAATTATCACATATTTCACGACAACAGCTCATTTCTACAGAAATGTGTAAGAATTACTTCAATAATGTTTATCTTTGCACACTTCCGAATACAAAAATATCAATCTGTAATTTCAATGTTTGTTGAACCTCGAAAAAGTCTACCAAAAGCTTTTGAATTCAGACACCGATTTTGTGGAATCGTGATTTGAATATTGAATACGAACTGGACTGACTTCCATTACTCTTCCTGCAAATCCGACCTGATTTGGTACTTGCCTAATGCTTTTCATTGGTGACTCGTGGAATAGAAATAATTCCAAGATTTATAAATATAGAAAACTTATTTAAATAAACATAACATGATTACGTTCAGCCATAAACAAGTTAACTTTTTAACTTACTTCATCTGAATCTTGCTTCTCACACGTTTATATATGAGTAATGATGGAGGAGAAGCGAGTTCTTTATTACTGTTTTTTTTTAAATATGTTATATTATGTTATACAACGTCTCAAAAACCCAAGCGTGTCTGATCCCGGTAACAAAAAGTGGTCAATGATTGTTTGGTGCGATTTGATGGGAGCACCCTCCCCAACAAAGATTCTGTAGAAATGCTAGGAGTGAGTATTTCAGACCAGCTCAAGTATCAGGGGTCTATAGAAGCCCGAGTAAATGTGGCTTCCCAGAAACTGGGCGTTTTGTATAGGGCTAGCAGATTCTTTAACAGTGTTCAACTGCTGATCCTATGTAAATCTCAAGTATGTCCAACAATTGAATTTGGAAGTCACCTTGATAAACTTGTTTGATTGTGTGAAAGTCGATGGACACGAGCGGAATATCCGTCAACGTTGATGTTGGCCTCATGAGAACGGGTCGTTTCGCCGACTCGTTTTATGTAAATCGGCTCGTATGTATAACTAGCTACCGGCATCTGTCTTTCCCCCAACATTTAATCCGGGCCACTTAGCCCGCTCTAACAAATCTCTTCCTACAGCCCAAACCTTAAATGCCCAACCGGGTAATGACATAGTTACACAAATCTATATGCTTTTTCAAACAAACAGGCAATTTTCTTAACTTCAAGCTTTTAAAATGACAAATTTACTGACTATGCCAATCATACATCAATACGGAGTCAAAGGTTATGGTAATGCTTCTTCTACTGCCCTCGAACCCATCAATTGTTTGAACCTTTTTTCTTTTTCTTCCCTATTATATGAAGAAGAATTTCCCGGCGGGCGGTGTGCGTTTGTTTTTTATACAAATCTGCAGTTTTATTCCTAGCTTGGTGAAATTTTGAACACTTGACCTACAAAACAACAGGAAGGTCACTGTGTATATGAGCTTTCAAAAAACACCCCATCTCCCTTTCCCACCTTTAAGGCAATATTTTAATCCTTGATGAAATTTCGCACACTTGACGTTCAAATTAAGAGAAAAAATACTGGGTAGGGGTAGGGAGTATAAGTAGGAGTAAAGGTAGGGTTAGAGATTATAAAAATTTACTCAAAACTACTAATAACCCCGTTCAACGCCGGGAACTTCAGCTGGTAAATAATAAAATAAAAATGTTCTGGCTAGACCCAGATATAGTTTTTAATTCTAAGTATTTGAATCTACCGCTACTGGCTATTGCGATCAGTGAATGTGAGGGCTTGAATGGAATTATCACTCACACATAGAGAACGTTTACCTGGCCAGCTTCTGTAGAAGGGATAGCCTAGAAAAGGCATATAATCATACATATCATATGTGGATTTAAGTATTTTGCATTTTAATCGCTTTCCCGAAACAATATAAGGATATACTCCCAAGAATATATATGTCCAGGACACGGATGGACTTTAAACTATTTTACTGTTTTCTCCATTATAAGAAACATAAATAAGTATTCTATTATTCCTAGTAAGAATGAAAAAAATTATTACGAATTTGAAAATTGTGTAAAATGAACACTGCTCTTCCTGTCACAATTATTTATCAGCTAACAACATTGATAAAAAAATATCCAAGACTTCACATCGTTTGCTGCATTTTTTAACAGTAACTCCACCCTGGAGGCCTTGATGAAATTTATTTATTTATGGATGCTGTGTGGGGGGTCTTTTGGAGGATAAGAGAGAGTGAACTTGGGTCTTGAAGAGACCCATGTTATAATAGGGAGGAAATACAGAGATCATTCCGAGAGAGGAGAGAATTGTTGAGGGAGACCCTTTACAACTGGCTACCGTTGTCCAGGCCGCTCGATAGTACAGGGGCCCGACCCTCAGGCTCACGACTGAGGGTGGGCTGCCCCACCAGCGAGTGTAAAAACCCCGCCGCTGCTGTTGTGCCGATTCGTGACCGGAGGGGACCCAGCAGTAGCGTTTGGGGCGCATTGGGAGTCCTTCCCAGCCAGACTTTCCCAACCATAGCCTTGCACCGCAGTGGGTGGGATGGATTCATACGTCCGTCAGTCCTGGATACCCTGACCCCCAGCTTCCTACCCACCCTTTATACCTAATCCTTCCCTTGCTTTCCTTTTCCTATAAAACCCCCAAAAATAATTTAATGGAATCACAAAACTTAAACAATAATAACATTATTACAACGGCGAGTAGTAGGCGTCCCCGGTGCAGGCCAAAAATGTTGGTAAATTTTACCAACATTCGAGGCCTGCACAAAAATTTAAATTCTGTCCACCATCACCTTCAATCCCAATGCTCAAACCTTTTATTCCTCTCCGAAACGCAGATAGCTGAGCCTCCTGACGCCTCCTATCTGGACTGCCCGGGCTTCACCCTCGTAGGCAAGTTCAGACCAAAAGGAGGTGTTTGTTTGTATAGCCGAGCTGACGTCAACTGTGTGCGACTGTTGAGTCTGGAAAATTCCAGATTTGACGTAATGTGGGTGCGCGTCAGTCTTGCCAGTAGGGTAAGATTTTATGCGTGTTTGTACCGCTCACCAAACCTCAGCAAATTAGACTCATCCGAGCTATTCAAACATTTGAGCGAAACTATTGATGACCTCTTACCCCGCTACCCTTCGGCCTAGTTTGTTGTTCTGGGGGACTTCAATGTTCATAATGAACCGTGGTTGAAGTTCTCATGTTCAACAAACTCGGCTGGCCGACAGGCGGAATTCTTTGCCCTTTGCCATGGGTTGGAGCAACTGGTTCAGGAGCCTACGAGGGTTCCTGATGTCCAGACTCACCGCTCCAATCTGTTAGACCTATTTTTAACTACCGAGCCACGTGGTTATGGGATTGATGTCGCAGCGCCTTTAGGATCGTCCGACCATTGCCTGGTGACGACATCAATCCCTATTAACTTCAGACCCCCAATCGAGAGGCTGAAGAGAAAAATGTGGCACTATAGGTCAGCAGATTGGTTCGGTCTGCGGGCGCATTTTAATGCTTTCCCATGGTCAGCTGTCTGTTTTCAGACTTCGAATCCGTCCAGATGTGCCCAGGAAATTAGTGAAGTCATCACATCTGCGATGGATGGCTTCATTCAATCAACCATTAAAGAAACTGGCGTAGGTTCAAAGCCGTGGTTCAGTCGACAATGCTCCGAAGCAGTTCGACGAAAAAACGCGGCTTACCGAGCCTACAACACATCTCGAACGTCAGAAAACAGATCAGCATATAACAAATTGGCAAAGGACAGTAAGAGAATCATCAATAGGTCAAAATTTGAGCACGACCTACAGATCAGTAAAAAGCTAGCTGCCTGCCCGCATGGCAGCAGGGCGTTCTGGTCGCTAGCGGGCTCCATAGGTCGCAATTTCAGCAAATCCAGTCTGCCGCCTCTTACCAGACCTGACGGTTCACTAGCAAACACTGCTACCGAAAAGGCCAACCTTTTAGGGAAAATGTTTGCAGAAAACTCGGCCCTCGACGACCGGGGTGCCATCCCGCCGTCGGTTCCTCACTGCGGCTTCTATATGAAAAAGCTGAGGATACGGCATCGGGATGTACTCCCTGTCTTACGGGGGCTCGATGTTAATAAAGCTAGTGGGCCTGACGGAATACCTGCCCTGGTATTGCAGAGGTGTGCTGCAGAAATCGCTCCAGTTTTAACAAAGCTCTTTAAAATGTCCCTGAAATGTGGCTCTGTGCCCTCTGGTTGGAAAAAAGCGGTCATTCATCCTATACCTAAGAAAGGTGACCGCTCCAACCCGGCCAACTACCGCCCCATAGCGATCACATCAGTTCTGTCCAAGGTGATGGAACGTGTGATCAACGACAAACTGCTTACATACCTCGAGAAGAACAAAATCATTAACGACCGCCAGTACGGATTCCGGCGGAACCGCTCGTGCGGTGATCTTCTCGCGTATGTGACGCATGTTTGGGGACGGTGCCTGGAACGTTATGGTGAGATTCAAACGGTCTCACTCGACATTTCTAAGGCCTTTGACCGTGTTTGGCACCGAGGACTTGTCAACAAACTGCCTTCTTACGGACTTCCCGTTTCCTTGTGTACGTGGATTACCGACTTTTTGAGGGAGAGATCGATTCAGACGGTTGCTGATGGTTTCATCTCTTCCTCGCATTCAATAAATGCTGGCGTCCCACAAGGATCGGTTCTATCTCCGACATTGTTTTTGTTGCACATCAATGACCTCTTGACATGTGCACCAATCCATTGTTACGCGGATGACAGTACAGTCCATGATTGCTTTTTGTTTGACAAGCCCCCAAAGGGCACACAAACTCCAACGGCTCGGAGGGCTTTGAAACAGAGAATGGACGGTTACCTCGAGAGGGTCTCCTCTTGGGGAAAGAATAACCTCGTCGAATTTAATGTTTCAAAAACCCAATCATGTCTTATTACGTCTAAAAGGGATCGAAATGACAATCTAGTCTCCTTTAATGGAAGCAATCTTCCCAACAAGCCCTCCATTGATATGCTTGGTGTAACCTTAAGTGACCAGCTCAGGTATGGGGGCTCCATCGAAACCCGAGTAAAGTTAGCCTCTCAGAAGCTGGGCGTATTGTACAGAGCCCGCAGATACTTTAATAGTACACAACTGCTGACCCTGTACAAATCGCAAGTTCGCCCCATTGTAGAATTTGGCAGCCACCTCTGGTCGGGAGTCCCAAAATATCTGAAAAAAACCTTGACTCTGTGCAGAAACGGGCGGTCCGTTTGATAGATTCGCCTATCTTAACAAATGGGTTGCAATCTTTGGAGCACAGACGTCGGGTGGGAATGCTGTCCTTGTTCTACCGGTATTTTAATGGAAGATGCTCCGAGGAACTAGCGTCATTGATCCCTTCGGTACCGGTGCATAGTCGGGAAACACGCCAAACACGGTTTGCACACGGTTGACATTTGTCACATGAGAACGGGTCGCTTCTACGACTCGTTCTTGTGTTCAACAGCTCGGCTGTGGAATGATCTGCCGGCCTCTGTGTTTCCTCCATCCTATAACATGGGTCTCTTCAAGACCCAAGTTCACTCCTTCCTATCCTCTAAAAGATCCTCCACACAGCATCCCCAAAGATGATATAGGCCTATTTTTTATTTCTGCATTAGATTTGTACTTTCTTTATGCCGTCATTATTAATAAATTTAAGTAAATGAAACACGTTGTTATAAACCATGAATATATCTTATTTTCACCAACCGGTTTCACTTAACTCAAGCTTCATCAGGGTAAATATTATAACTAAATTCTAATACAGAGACTAATATAGAGAAGATAACTAAATTCTAATAATTACCCTGATGAAGCCTGAGTTAAGCGAAACCGGTTGGTGAAAATAAAATATATTCGTGGTTTATAATAACGTGTTTCATCTACTTAATACAATGTCAAACCACAAAGTGATTGCTTCTTATGAAAATATTAATAAATTGATAAGAATTGCTTTGTTTACACCACTGTTTTTAATATTTAAATTTCAAAGTATACTGTGTATCCTGATGAGGAAAGCTTCGGTTTTGAAACATATTATGTATCAAAAACAGTGGCGTAAACAAAGTAATTCTTATTAGTTTGATTTAAAATTATTTTTTATTCAGCAGGGCACAAAATGTGTTTTGAAATCACATTTCATCGAATATCTTGCTGGCTTGATAACGTAATCTTATTTTATAAAATATATATAAAGAAGAGTATTTGTAGGTGTGTGTGTTTGGTTATTAGACAAATCTACAATTTTGCACACTCTACATAAAATTTCAAAAATCGCCCCTATCCCGCTTTTCCACCCCTTAAAGCAGAATTTTGGTACATCTTGATGAAATTTTGCATACTTGATGTTCAAAATAAGATGCATATTTCTCAGTAGAGGTATGGGTAGAGGTAGGGGTAGGGGTAGGGGTAACCCATCATAACCTCAAAACTTTATTCCAAACCATTTATAACCCCGAGAAACACCCTGATACTTCAGGTAGTAATACATAAACGCCATTTCAGTCAGTTCGTGATGTGGTCTTTATTCAGATCCACCCATAAAAAGCACTGAAATAATGATAATTAAAAAAATATACGTATTTTGCTTTTTCATCACTGTAACGAAATGGCAATCCTCGAACAGCTGTGAAATTACCTCTGTTGTTTTAAGCTCGCCAATTCATACGCTCTAAGATGTGGATTTAAATACGTAATGCCTACAATCCTGCAATGTGTTCGGTGTGGGTCCGATCCGCCCAACCAACGCCCAACGCCCTGTTTAAATACAAACTTTAGAGATGGCTTTATAATAACTGGATCTGTTTGCATATTAATAACACATTTTCATGGAGATAATTTGAAATTAGTTTCTTCCACTATTTCCGCAGTTTCAAATTGGTATTTTCGACTAAAGGAAGTAATTAGGTAAATATACTCGTATATCTGCTTTACATATTATTAGTACTCGTATATTTAAAAGAAGTAACTTGGTAAATACGTACCTGCCTTATTATTAACATTTTCAATAAAATTAATAAGAAATGCTTTCTTTACACCACTGTTCAATATAAAAATATCAACATGTTTCGGAAGCGAAGCTTCCCTCATCAGGATGTACAGTATACAAAAAAATGATAAGTACGATATGTGTATTCATAAATTATACATTTATTGAAGAAATTTGTATTTTCGACTAAACGAAGTAACTTTGTAAATATATGCCTGTAAATTATTAGTATTTTTGATAAGTTTTTGTAGAAAAAAAAAAGTTTACACTAATCTAATTTAATCTAAATAATGGCATAACCACTTTTGCCTTTAAATCTGCAGCTTTAAATCTACGTGAAGTAAGGGAGTTAATACTACCTTCACCGCACAAGCAGTGTGTACTCGATTCTATTACAACGTGACTACTGAAGAAGTGTTCAATGAAATGACTCCTTTTCTAGTTAATCTTTTTAATAAGTCACTTAGCATGGGTGATTTTCTAAAACGACTTATATCAGCTGTCGTAACTCCATTATTTAAAAAATCCGTAAATAGACACTGTCAAATTACCGACCCATTTCAAATCTTCCATTTACATCTTAAGTCTTAGAAAAAATTACTTCACAGATAGTATATCACTTAAATTCAAATAAATTGTTGACTAAATATCAATCTGCACAGAAAGTTTCGCTCAACGGAATCTTTAACCTCTTCACAAATGAAGTCGCTAAAATAATCTAAATATTTCTTGTACAGTCCCACTGCTATTCTGATTACGAGCAAATTTATAAACCCGCATAGCTGTGTGTCTAGAAGCAATTACCTGCTGGATGACCTCAAATAGATTGAAGCTGAATCCCTCAAAGACTAAGCTTCTCTGGTGTTATAAAGTAAGTCCCTAACAACTGAGGGATACAAACAGCCGACCCAGAATTAACCATAAATAAACATTAGTTGTCTATGATAATAATTGGTAAGGGGGGGGGGGGTAAAGCGACTGCAAGGTAGCTTTGGGAAGAGAGGGCTGGCATTCTAGTCTGGGGAGCCGAGCCGTCCTGTCACCCGCTTCTACAACCAAAAACTGGTACCGTTCCAAATTACTTACTTATTTATTTCCCTTTTGCTTTTTGATAAAACTGAAATCATTTAAAATCACTCAATTTCATTATATCCTTCAATAATCTGAAGGCGTCCACAGAAAGGTTAAAGCTTCTCCTAGAGCCTTTAGATGCAGCTATAAAAATATAGACCTGACTGCCAGGTATTTTTATATAGCAAAAGAGAGTTGTTTTTATTTTGAATTCCCTATTCCTATTTCTATTTGTATGTATTTGTTTTTATTAATGATAACTAAGCGGTAATTTCTAAAATCGTCCATCAACGAACTGACAACACGATTAATAGACGGATGTATCGGTTTTTTTGTATACATCCATCTACCCTGAGGTGAGCTAGTCGGGGATATTTTATATAGTAGATCTATTGTTGAACTTTATTAAGATTACAATTCAAATATTCTTACGAAACGGATCCAGAGATTCTGCTTTGTGACACTGGACTGCCACAAGCAGACGTCTACATAACATTGACATGTCCCCAATAACTACTTCAGGAAGTGACATTACTCCAAAGACGCATATCAAACTACTTGGTGACATTCTGGTCACTTATTTTTTTCCTTAAAACTCAAGTTAACAGAACTGTAAGCACAGGGTTCTGATAATTAAAGCAATTTAAAACACTGCGGAGAAACCTGCCAATAGGGGCAACTAGTTGTTAATTTGTACGTTGTCCCGCATCTAGATTACTACAACGGAATATATTCAAGTCTCTCCAAATATCAAATTAACAAATTACAATCCATTTTCAACGTTGCGGCAAGACATTACCGGTGTATCTAAATAGTCTTATATTTCAAATCATCTCAAAAATCTTGACTGGCTCAAATGTCCTGAAAGAATCCAGTTCTAGGTTTGATGGATGGTATTTAAATCATTTAATAGGATGGCTTCGGCTTACCCATTCGATCTGTACATCTATGAACATTACAATTCATGATAGTCAACTCTTAAATATGCGAAGTAATCAGGTATCAGAAGTTTGAAGGAACCAAAATGTACACCACATACTAAGTTCAGTGAGCGTGATTTCCCCATGTTAGACCCTAAAATCTGAAATAAACTGCCATGCTATTTAAGAGTGATTAAAGACTACAAAATTCAGAGCGAACCTTAAATCTCAACTCTGAAAGTCATATCCATGAATGGTACAGTTGCAAACCCAATGTAATTAGCAAAGCTAGCCGGTTACTACATATTTAAATTAATTAACAGAAAAAATTAAACTTTTCATATTCCGCGATATTGTAAATTACTATAAATATTCGTAAATATTGATAGTTATCATCGAAAATTTCAGCTAAACGTAGAGTCAATTGGTTTTTTGGGTTTTTTGTTCACTTTTTTAAATTCTAATCTCTAGTCTTAAATTCGGAAAAAAAATGTATGTATGACATCAATACCAACTCTTCTTTGGCCACCAATCTTCTAATAAATATAACCACTGGTGCGAAGGCGTATTTAAAATCCCTACCTAAGAATATTAATGTGGGAGTATGTAAACTGCTTTCTGTGGTTTAAAGCCAATAAATCTACCTACATTTCATTGTTTGTTCAATATTTTTAAGATTAGAAAAAAAAACTTAAATTAGAAAACCCGTGATTTCTGAATGTTCGTTATCAAAAATTGCCTTAACTTTAACCTATTCGGGTCAATATTGAACAACATTATTTCTGTATGTTGTCTACAATCTATTGCAATTTTTTGTACAGACATTAAAAAAATGCAGTTTTTAACTTTTACACAGATATTTAATTTTTATCAAGAAAAATATTTTTTACATTTCGGTTTGTAGACTATAATAATTGAATGCTCTAAATTGGAATACTTATTACATTTGACGCAAAAACTTGTATAAAGATATTTTTTTTTATTTCTATCATTTAAAATTATCCATATAGATAAAGATGTAATTAAATGCTCTAAAATATAAAGATGATGGACGGATTAAACGAAAAAAATAAATAAAAGTAAAACTTTTCAAAATAGCATACTTGTGTCACTAAAATTTCCATTGTTTCTCACATTCGCGAAAGTTTTCGTTCCACACGTCATATTTTAATCACGTCCAATTAGCAGGCCATGGCATCTTACCGGCTCTGGGGCTGTCTGCTCTTTTTATTACGTGTAATTATTTACTCTCACCACGTCTCTCCCTGAATAGCTGCACAGTAGATAGAAATAAGAGGCGAAGAGTGTAGAGGTGGAGCAATGCAGTGAGACCCGAGGTCGAGCTGAATGCTTTCGATTCAATGAATGTGTTTTTTTTTTCACGTCGATTGCTGGTACTAGGCGCATTGGTACGGGTAACATGCTATGGTTACGTGAAGGTCACGTTGATCTATTCAAGGAGAGACTATTAAATGAACGACTGTATCTTTGCAGACAGCACACCATTTTGTAAAAACACTTCGATGGTTTTCAACATAATAAGGAACTCCGCTGAAAAATAAAATGTTTTTAAAAACATATATTAACCGTTTTAATGCTATGCTTGTTTTGTAAGTAAAAATTTAATAAATTTAAAATAAATTTGCTACGGATATTCTGTGTTTTTAAATAATAAAAAAGTAAGGTATTCAATATACTATACGAGATTATTACATTTCACAATTGTGTTTTCCCGTGGTCCAGGTATTCCCTTTTTACACCGAGCGCAAATGAGATTGTCTCCCCTAATCTCATTTTTTTTGCTGCACACATTCGTTTATGGGAACAAAGGTCTCGTCATCCGTAGTGCCGCTGTCATTTGATACATTACGATCATCCTGAATAGAACCAACTTCCGGCGTGATGAAAAATATCGATTCACTTTGGGGTGTATTTATTTTAACAGGATAAACAATAATACAGTTATCAAGACCGGGCCAACCGCAATATACCAAGCTCAAATTGAATACGTGCTCTCCCAAGGACGACAAAAACCACATGGAAAATTTCAGCGCTGTAGCGCTGCGTCATAATTTACGTAACTAAAGTTTATAGCGCGATGCCGATGGGCCGAACGTAGATTAGCAAATGTCGATTCTGAATATGTAATTTTTATTATATGTAATAATTATATGTAGAATTTATAAATCGTTATTTAGAAGTGAATAAAAAATTATCTCATCTAAAAATCTTCATATGTTGGTTCCATTGCATTTGGAACATCTGACGTCTCGTGCACATACTGTTTTTATATTAGTATGGACATTTTTGTTATTCGATTTTGTTTTGTTTGGGCGAAATTTAAATATACTTTGTGTGACTATAAGCTCTTTAATTGTTGTTCAAAATAAAAAAAAATAAAAAATATTACTATTTAAGGAAATTAGAGTACTCATGAGCAAACCAATTATTAATACGGATTTTATGATAATGTTAATGCTCAATACTATTATTATTATTTTAGTTAAAGTTTCTAAAATGGTACATAATTTTCATACTTATTTTTAGTAATAGTTTACTATGAATAGAATATAAAATTATTGACAGTAAAGCTCATCCTTGTTTTGACATTTGACATTCCAACCCCAAAACTGATCAAAAGCGATCTACCATAGATTTGAAGCGTTTTGGGGGGCCTTTGATTTTAACCATGAGAACTAACTTCAGAAAAAAAACGAATATACTGTCATTTAAGTTTGAACGCCGTTATTGGTAAAAAAAAAAATTGGCCTTATTGTACCAGCAAAAACAAATAAAAGTGGTAAACACTATACGTATTGGAGAAACAACGGAGGTAGGGTGGTTAGATCAGACGCACCGATTTTGTCAAATTCAATAAAGGCAATAAACTTTATTCGCGTGCGTTGTTCAATTTTTATGATTTGATGATTGATTCTTAGATATCCTAGAAGCCGATGTGAAATAAAACAAATGTCGCCAATTAACAAAAGATTTTTCTAGGCAGTCTAGGCATCAATACCTGACCAGACTCCGGACAGGGCAATGAAATTGAAAATGTGTTAAAAAAAGAATTTCGGTATTTTCAAATAATAATAATAAAAACGTTAATTTATCAAAAGTCATTTTACATATTGAAATGTTTACATATCGTCGCTGCATTTATAATATAGCTTATGTGCCGTTTCGTACATTCTGAGATGATTGCAGACTAGATTTGAAATAATATTTTTTATAATTATTAGGCTTTCGAGCCTAACAAATCTATTCTTTTTAGCAAATCTAGTCTTTGCAATTATTTTGAAAGCAGTTTTTCTCGATCATCTCAGAATGTACGAAACGGCACATAAGCTATATTATATATGCAGCGACGATATTAAATAAATTTGGCAATTGACAAAAAGGTCACTGCTCAGCTATACTTTCCCGAGAGCAGAGTGAAGCTGGTTTTCAGAAGTGCCTCTAAAAATCAGATGAAGTAAAGTTACAAATTTTATATAAAATATTTGCACTTAAATAAAAAAAATCAATTAAGATAATATGTTTTTTTAAATAAAAATGACAAAATCGTTGACATAATTTTCCATTTCATTATTTATCAATTGCGCGGCTAACTGTGCAGTCAGCAACCATTAGCTGCAAAACTTCTTAAAGCACTACAGTGATGTCGATCTTCTAATAAGTAGTGGTCTGTTATCACAAAGATTTAATGAGGAACAGCTCTAAATACCCTCAAATACAGCGGTTCGATGTCTGGGGAGAACAAGTGAATGGTCCCTTTGGCGTGTATTGTGTGCACGAGAGACACAGGACCACTTCAGTTTATCTGACAGACAGGTAAGAACCTTCGAATTCATCAAATTGTAAATTGGAAACTTTTGATGTCTGTTCATACTTAGTGTAATATGCTGTTAAAGGCACTAGGCAAGATATGCCATAAAACATTAATTTCATCAGAACTAAGGAAAAATTGAGCTTACTTCAGGCAGACAGACACCCATAACATACTTCTTTCAGTTTATTTCTTCGGTGGTTTCAAATATGTAATAAGTAACAAATCGTACATTTTATTTTATTTTTCATCAAATTAAATTTGTCCTTATTAAAAAATACCATATGAATTTCGCATGACCCATTGACACGTTAATTATCACGCTGTTCTACATAAAATAAAGTAAAATATTTAAATTCCTGAAATAGCACTCGGAGAACTACGGCCGTTGTTCTAACATCCGTGGCGTCGGTTTACTTCCCCAATAGCAGATATACAATATATATTGTGATCCCGACTAGCGCGGCCCGTTCCTTAATTATGCCCTCGGGCTGTAGAAACGGGCGGAGCTTTTAGAGTTGGAGGAGAAATATTAAAGCGCATTTTCACATTAGGCGGGTGCAAGTTATCAATTCGTTCGCACTCTGCTTTGAAAAGTTTTTCGCACTTCGAATGGCTCGGAGTATGGACGATTTCCATGCAATTAAATTGATAAACCGTTAAATATTGTCGCATTTAAAGGGTTAAAAGTGTGATGGTCACGTTTAGAAACATAAAACACTTATTTAATACAGAGATTGGTCGCTCAATTGACTGCGTACATTTTTATAATAAACCAACTGATGTCTCCCGGCCCTGCTCGGGATTATTTTTGTTTTTGGAATAAAGATATGAAGTTGTGATTTCTTGCTTGTCGTTTGGGTGTCATAATTGATTTGATAGCGACAGTAATACCTTGTAACGACTATTACTGTCTCTAAACAGAGGAACAAACATTCTAAAGTTTTATTTCATTCCAAACATTTATTTTTTCAAAATATATCTAAATAATAATGTTCTTAAGTAGGTACCTACTTGTGTTTTCTATTTTGAACAAAACAAACCTTCTTCTTTTAAATATATAATCTATGGGCTAACCTCAATACAACATGGCTGGTTCATTGTTTTTCACACTAATTTTAAAACGTTATAGCAACAGTTTTACATATTGGATTTCATTCAAACTACTTTCTAAACCTTTCCGGCACTAATAAGAACAAACTGTGCTATTTTCAACGAAATCGGTCAAGTAATTTTCGAGAAAATTGAGGACTCACAGACAAATATTCGTTTTTGTATATAGAGATTTGATTATTTCACACTCGAAGATTAGAGTAGGTAAGTTAATATTCAAACAGTATGTGAATTTAATTATTAAAACATATTTACTGGTTTGTCCAAATTAAAATACTACATTATTTACTAAACTGATAGTGCTTAAAAAAAGAAACGTGGTATAAAAATTATGTTGCGATATTAGGTAACGTAAATAGTATGTAATAATAATATTAAGTTTCGGTTTCTTGTTAACAATGTACAATGCAATGCAAGCTGCGCGTTTATTGTTAAATCTTCTCGTTACAATGCAACTGCTATCTACTATACAAGAAGAGGAAATACTTGAAGAAAGATCCGGATAAAAAATTACATCGAAAATAAATGTTTTTTAAAGATCGTTGTATTTACTGTCCGCAATACACGTTTACTGGAATAGCGGTAACTGATCATAATAGCTGATTTAATTTAGTCCGCTGAGATACTAAAAAAAAAACGAATTCAGCACGTGTTATAAACAAGCGATTAAATCGTTAATAAAAAGGTGGCTTTCAAATGATTTACCTCTTTACAATCGTCAATTACGCAATAACCAATATGTTTATATTATGAACCATTATTAGTTTTTTTTTTTACATGAATACACCACAAGAGTCCCAACTGGTCCTAACCGTCTGAAGCCAGTGAGACTACGGCATCCTTAATTGGGGAATTTTGTGAGGCTGAAGGTATTGGGGAGGGAAGAGGAAGGTGTAGAAATACCTGGCCAATCAAATCTGATCTCCAAACACAGCTAAAAGCCATTTCAAGCAACGTTCCAATTCTGAATGGTGGTCTTTCACCAGGGCGATACTGAAAGTATCTTCCACTCTGAAGAGTAATAAATGAATCTTAATTTCTTTGTAATCACCACTTTATTAATATATACGTATCAACATGTTCCGAAAGAGAAACGTTTTTAATATTAGAGTTAAGGAAAACCTGATGTGTTTACGTAATAATTATTATTCCGAATATGCAATCGTATTTTGGAAACTAATCATTCTTTTGATATAAATAAAGGTTTAAAATTTTTACATACGAATACAACCGGTTTACAATTGGACAAATTCGTAACTTAAAAAATTAGAAAAAGTGTTAATAATGACGCCACAAAGTAAATACAATAAATAACTTGTCTATTCTTACATTATTGTGTACTAATTTTTTATCATCTGTCTATACTTGGCATTATTATTTTTAGTATTCTATATACGCATCATGAAGAAACCATCGCTTTCGAAACATGTATCTACGTAATAATAGAGTGGTAAATACAAAGTATATTTTAAAAAATTCATTTATGAATAATGACGCCACAAAGTGAATACCAATCGTTTGAAGAAATTATATTTATAAAAATTCGTAGGGGAAAAAAAAAACCTCGTTTTGCAAGCAACAAAGCAAAACACTTACCTGTGATTTTCCTTCCCGGCTAATTGGCCCAGCAAATTACCTATGAGTAATGGCTTTAATTACGCTCAGTGACCATTGTTTATTGTTGGTTTTTACAGCTAACAAACCTGGCTGTTAACGGCGCTGTAACGGTGCTATGCTGTAACGGAACTGCTATGACTACGTAGTCACTGTTGACTGTTTATTAAATTGCACACTGAAATTCAACTTTATCCCCCCATTAAAAGTCAATAGGTGTACGTTAATTTACTTTATCGTGGATTAGTTGGGATCCGTTACGAATCGAAGTTGTTCATATATTAGAAATATTATTATCGCTACGCAAGTTGCCGTGAGGGAAATCATTCAAGTCCGGGCCTCATCTCTTGGGATGCTTTGTGGAACTCACTTGTTTTCATTAGTCACTGTCAGGAACTAAAAACATATAAATGCTTGTTAAAAATGTTATGATGATTTTATCTGCAACTTAATCAGTATTTTTTTAAACTCCAGTTCGTTTGTAGCAAAATAACTTCTCTCAAGGCCAGTGTAGTCCTTGGGAATGCTGTGTTGAGGGTCTGTTATTACTGTTACTGTATATTAATTAAAAATATATTTAACATTTATATTTAATTTTGATTCATTTGTAATGTTTAATAATATTTAATTGTATTTAAGGGCGAGCACTCAAAAATGGCCCCAAACATCACTTTGTAGTTTGATAACTCTAGCAATACTGCACATTATTTACTTGTAAATTCTACACGGGTAGTTAGGAAAATTTATAAGGTTTCAAAATACAAATATTCTCAAACTGTAATCTTTTAAAATCTATGAAATACACCTCAAAATGTTGAAAATAGGTACAGTTTGAAATCCAGTGAGGAAATTTTTAACGATTTTCGTAAAATTCCATTGCTTATTTGATAGAGAATTTAACAAATAACAGTTGGGGGAATTTTGTCTTTTGAAACCTTATACCTTTTCCTAACTACTCGTATAGAGTTTAAAGTTAAATCATTGATAGTATTTCTTACGTTAGCAGACTACAAAGTGTGCATTTTTGGGAGCTGACCGTTTAAAATAAAAAAGTATTTAAATATCAATGTGTTAACTCTTTTGGAATATTCTTTAATCCTTTTTAAGCTATTTATAATATTCCATAACACGTTGCCATTGGTGCATATGTCTTAAAGCAACTGTTAGATTTATTTACCTAACTATATAGTGGATTTATATTGAACCTTCTTATAAAGAGACGTCCAAATAATTTATAATTCAACGATTTTTTCCTTTCGCACGAAGCAGACTAACCATAGAACGTTAGGTATTTAAAATAGATGTAGCTGGAACAATTTATATTTTAGGCAGGATAAGTGGCTTGTGCCTTACAGGGGTAGGGCGTAATGTGATAAAAGGGTTCTTAGTATTTCGCCGACGAGCCGTTGCATAATAATTATCCCGCTATGTTCCTAACGTGCTCCCTTTCCCGTTTGGTATTTTACGAGTCAGTTTGTGAGTAATTTGCGCTCTCTTTATATTCGGAAACATAGCCGTATGTTATATATAGGCTTTGCATCGGGTGGACAAAAAAAAATGGATTGATTTGCTGTATTTTTAATGAATTTTTCAGAAATTGGTTTGCATGGTGGTGTGCTGTTTTTAATATCTACATGCTTCATAAGCAAAATTTCCTTCATCAGGATAAACAATCTACTGATGGGGATATCAGGAACATGTTGATATTTTTATATTTAAAATTGTGGTGTAAACAAAGTTTTCTTATTTCTTCAAATGATGTAAAATATCTTTGTGGAGTCATATTTATTAAATCAATAATGATTATTCTGAATTTGCCAATCATGTTTTGGAAAAAAATCATTCTATTTGACATAAATAAAGTTTAAAATGATTCACAATTAGATAATCAAATATTTAAAAACAGTTTTCGTTTGAATTTATTTTCACATTCATAATATTACATTTAACATTTCATTAATATAAATTTTAATAATAATTACTGTTATTATAAATTTTTTAATTATTGATTATTTTTATTATTATTATCATAACTATAAATATTACAATGAGGTTTTTAAACTTCAATAAACTAATTAAAAACTAAAAAAAAAAATATATATTCTTTAGACTTTTACTAAAAAGTCAATAAATGTCTCATATAAATAAGAAATTGAATATTTATCCGAGACACTATTTAGGTTACAAGGTTGTGTTCGTGAAAAACTTTGTAATCATCATAAAGATAGCTGCCAATAATATAGAATCAAAAATGGAGAATAATATTGACAAATATTGAATTTGAGATATAACATCGATGAAGATGACATAAATTGAACTGGTCTCATTAGCTAAGTTGGTAAAGTGGTTGCCCCGGATAGGCAGAGGTCCTGGGTTCGAATGCCAGATGCGACTGAAATCTTTTTATTTTCAGTTGTTTTTTTTCGTTTTCATGTTTCATTTAGGTTATGTTAATATTATTTTCTTCAATGATTAAACTGTTATTATTATTTAGATTTTTATACCTTGCTATTTTATTTATATTAATTACCAATACAAATAAAAAAAAATTAAATTTCCAAAACATTTTTTTTTTAAATTTTATATTTGATAACAATTTTTAATTTGTCATTTATTTTTACATTTCGGGCCCTTGGAATAACAAGGTTCCATCTGACACGGAAATATTATGCGATAATGATCCTTGAAGTTGCTTTCTATAGAGTACATTATCGCATGACATTGCTGTCAGTTGGAACCTTGTTATTCCAAGGGGTCGATTTCTAATTAATTACTTAACCACTTTCTTTTTTTTTTAAATCTTTGTTTGTGTTTTTAATATGTTCTATTTTCTTACTATTTGTCATTATTTTTAGTAGGTAAATTTTTTATCCTGAAAAGTGTTATGAAGCAAGTCCCTAACAACTAAGGTTGACAAACCACTCCGGGATTATCCATAAACAAGCACTAGTTTTTCATACAGTTTGTTTATGGCCGAATGGAATTCTAGCCGCTCGTTGAAAGACGCGAGGGGCAACCTTGAGGGGAAGGGGGCTCAGACAAATGGTCGAGGAGGCAGTTTAGTTTCGAGAGCCGAGCCTTCCAGTCACCCGATCCTGAAACCGAAAACTGGTATCGTTCCAAATTTCACTTATTTATTTCCCTTCATTTTTGCTAAAACAGAAATACTCTAAAATCAAGTCAATATTTTTATTCTACCCTTAAAGATCTAAAGGCGTCCACAGAAAGGTTAAAGCTTTTCCTAGGTCATTAGCCTCAAGCTACCCCAAAAATATACAAGGTATTATTTGTAGCAAAAGACAATTATTTTTACTTGAATTCCCTATTCCTGCCTTTACTTATATATATTTTTGTTTTTATTTATGTTAACTAGAAGAGGTGATTTCTCAAATTGTCTTCAACGAACTGAGAACACGATTTATATATATGGGTGTCTTTATATACCTTGTTATCTAACGGCAGAAGGATCCTACGAGGATTCTAGCTACTCGTAAATAATAACGGTAAAAACAACGAGAGCGCCCTTGCTAGAGTGACAGCTTGCGCGACCCACGCTCTGCCACTTGCCCGCCGCCTTCGATCCAGTTAACTGCGTCTCTAAAACAGAGCACGCTAAAAGGCCATTTTGGTAGCCGCAAATTGTAACGCCATATTATCATGCATGCTGGGTTAACGCCAACTGTGCGAGATGCCTTTGTTTATAACAACAGAGCACCGAAACATGGTGACTCGCCCGTAACAGTAATTTAACTTCAGTGTACTGATGTCCAAACCCGAGACTTCCACCTGGACCCTTTTTGCTGCCACGACCATGACTGTAAGCTGACTTTGTATTTCCCCTTATGTGTTGTAACTTATTATGCCCGTTTAGAGTCTAAATCAGAGAGAAATCACCCGTAACTTCCATTTGAGGTTAGGTTAGCTGTTGATTATTTGTAGCATAACATTGTTCTGTATGTACCTTCTACTGAAATAAACCCTGAGTCTGAAAGCATATAATGGCATCATTTAGCGTAGTAATAGAGTCCCCTGACCCCAATTATAAGACCGCCTGTCGGCCTATGACCCTGCAGAGGAGATTCTTGGCCTGCCGAAACTGAGCTAGTCGAATGTCCAGAGCCGAGCTTCCTGCCAAGACCCCACCGCCTAAACAAAACAAAAGAATTGTCTCCCGTAACCGCCCTTTCCCAACCTACCTCCTCTCCATCTCCTTTCCACAACCCAACTTCAGCCTATTAATAATAACCTCTATATGTTCTGAGATAAAGCTAGTCGGGAATATTCTATATAGTAGATCTATTGGTGAACTTTACTAAGATTACAAATTCAAATATCCTTACGAACCGGATCGAGAGATTCCGCTGTGTTACAATAGGGAGCTTGAAACATGTAGATATTGACACAATAAATACACTAGTTTGAAGTAAATTAATTATTTCAAATTGAATTTTTTAAAGTTTTTCTTACTAATTATATTAATAACTAGCTAAAGTATCCGGTGTTGCCCTGAATTATTAATAGTTAGGAGAAAAGTTTAAAAATCCCTTACCCTACGCCTACTTCTACTCCTACTCCAACTCCCTACCCCTACCCAATAATTTGCCTCTTATTTTGAAAGTCAGTGTGCAAAATTTCATCAAAAAATACAAAAATTTGGCTTTAAGGAGGGGAAAGGGCGATGGGTGATTTTTTGCAAAACTTCAGGAAAATAGGAATAAAACTGTAGATTTTTATACAAAACAAACACACATCCACCACCCGGAACATTCTTCTTTATATAGTAGAAAAAGATAAAAGAAAACAGATAGAGATAGAAGAAGATAGGATAAAATAGAAGAATATAGAAGGAGATAGAAGAAAATTGAAGAAGAAATAACTGTCATTATCTATAATTATATATAGAATTTAAAAATGAATAAAAAATCCTCTCATCGAAACACCTTGTTATGTTGGTAGCATTGCATTTGGAACAGTTGACGTCATATGCGCATTCTGTTTTTGGATTAATATGGAAATTTAAATTTTAAAATTTAATTTCGTATTTTAACGCAGTCGTAATTTAACTTTTTTTTTTAGTTTTGGCGTAATTTAAACTTAACTTGGGTGACTTTAAGGTTCATAATTATTGCTCAATGTTAAATAAAGTATTATTAATAAAAGAAATCAGAGTACCAATGATCAAACCAATTACCAAAACGGATATTGTGATAATGTTGATGATCAATTCTATTATTATTCTTTGAGTAAAAGTTTCTAAAAAGATACATAATTATCTTACTTATGTTAAGTTATGGTTTACTATGAATACAACATAAAATTGAGTACGGTAGAGCTCATCCTCATTTTGACATTTGACATTCCAACCTCAAAACTTATCGAAACCAACGGGCCATACATTTAGGACGTTTTGACGGGCTTTGAAAAATTGAAATTTTGAAAATTATTTTAACTATGAAAACTAGCTTTAGAAAAAAACGAAATATACCATACTGGTATTTAAGTTTGAACGTCATTATTAATAAAAAAAATAGAACTGATTTCCTTATTGAATTATTTAAATAAGTTTTTTTTTAACGTTATTTTTATTCGAGCCACCCACTGAGCAAAAATATGTATGAAC
>JAHDVE020001819.1:0-34851 GCA_022606495.2 Halesus radiatus | reverse complement strand
TATTTTCCGTCAAAAAATATGAATCCTCCGCTACAAAAGTATACATTATGTAATATACAATTACTATTGCAAATTGTCATAGCAACACAGGCGTTTCACACATAGTGAAATGGGCAATTTCAGTCAGCACCAATAAAAAAAATTATAATATCTCAGTAGCATGTCTAATTTAGTACCGTAATAATACACTTGGATAATTTTGCATGAGCTACGAAACTGGACTAACTAATAATAATAATAATGATGATAACATTTATTTATTTGAAACACCCATTATTAAACAAAAACATTTTAAAAAGCTTTGACTGCCCAACTAGGAATAAATACCGTTTTAGGACAGTGAAATTGACGAGTTTAGTTCATATTAAGTGAAAAGTAAAAAACAAAAATAGAAGGGGAAATATCTAATGTAATATAAAAATTATAATGAGTAAACATAAAGAGATTATGTATATGTGTTTGATAGGTACTGGTTGGTGCTGTGAGGAAAAAAATGCGTTTAAAATAAGTACTTAAAAAAAGATAATATTATTGACTAATATTAGTAATATTGAGTTACGTATCACTCAGCTTTACAAGCCGACGACGAAATTCGGGGATGCAGCCCGAAGAGGATGCGGCAAATAGTTAATAACATATTAAATATATTTTATTCAATAAGTAAAAAAAGTAACCTTGTTAATTTTTTTTATCACCAAATGTTTGTCCTTTTTCCTTTCCTTGTTTAGGGTTTTTAATCCAGTTAAGATCTTTTCCCAAAAAGTACAAATAATGTAACATAAATTCAGTCAAGTATATCAAACCATGAGATGGTAATAGTAATAAGCGAACTAAACTAAACCTGTGGAAAGAGACAAATAAAAATACTGTATCATATATTATAAGAAGAAAATTAAAGTATGTTTTCTACAAAGCGCCTAAAAGACCATTTATTAGAGTACATGATCTTCTAAGTAAAAAATTCCTATTGAGCTAGCTTTTCCAAAACAAGAAGGATTTTTAATAAACTGTCGAATTCCATAATTATCAACCTCAAAATTCTTTTAGTAAGAGAAATTCTGTTCTACAAAATTATATTTCAGCACATTAATAACCCTATACTCGTATATGATACAAAAATACTAGAGCACATTTACAAAACCCGTCTCAATTTTAATGAATTGTTCCAAAGCATGCAAACAAATATAGCCAAAGAACGTTAAATTACATAATTCCTACCTGTTTAAATATGTTGCTCTCTGAAACAAAAAATTATAGTAAAATATTACAGTTTATAAATACATTAAATACGAAGAAACTATCTGTAAAGGCTGAAGGAAACTATCTGTTTTATATGATTAGGAAATATTATTTTATGTACGATTTATCGTTTTTATATTATTTATAGATTGAGTAGAAATATTTTTGGGTAGGAATATTATGAAATATTTTAAAGATTTTATTTTGTTACATATTTTTTTTTTTTAAATTTATTAATTTATTTGTATGAAACAAAAAGCTTTTAATACAAATATATATACAAAGGAAGTTTAACAAAGGTAAGTCAACAAAGTTTTTGTGGTAACAGTGGTTTATGTTACAAATGTTTTATTTATGAAGTTAACAAGATAAAGAAAAAAACGAAATAAGAAAGAAGGGGGAGAGGATGAGAAAGAGGAAGACAGGATCGGGACAGGAGATGCTCTCGATAATTTTTATGCTCGTGCATCAATTTGTGGTCGTGCGTATTACTTCGTTTCGATATTTTTAAGGAGTATTGTGAAGAATATCGATATTGTGAAATTGTGCGTTATAGTTCGCACAAATACGGGACATTGGAGAATTTATCCGTCGATTGGTCCTCCATGCGGGCAAATAAAAAAAAAATGGTTTTATGCTTTGTAAAATTTCTTTAAGTTAAGAAATAATAATATTAATGAATATTTATTTCAGGTACAAATTACTAAAATAAATAATCAGTAATTAATTTCACATTGTGTGTTTTATCGTGGCGTGTGAAATACCTTTTTATAAAAATCGTTAAAAAAAACACGCGGTGCCAGTCGACCAATATCCTCCCTAAATGTTCAATGCGCAACTCGCCAATCGAAAAAGAAGCCGCTGGAAACTTGAAATGTAAATTATTTAATTGAGACTTTGTCAATAAAACAAAAAAAAAACAATAACCGATATTAACATTACAGATGGGCAAAGGGTTTACATTATTCACGCGTTAATTCCCTCAAAACGGAGCGAAACATTAATAATGCCGTATCATAAAGGAATATTTCATACAGCAATGTGCTCGCGGGACAAACTACTGGTGTAAGTCCCGGTTTATACGCTTCATTAAACGCGACAATAAATGCCTTTGCGGAGTCCGAAGGGTGCCGCTCTCAAGTATTACTAATAGGCGACCCATAAAGGCATTTACACAGGGGCCCGAAGAAACAATAATTAAATAATGTCTCTTTTGTCAGCCTTCCGTTTGATATTATTAGTATTTCTGACCCTCGTGAAACTGAGCTGGAAAATCAACAGCCCATGGAAGCTGACTTCAAAGAAAGAGCGGAATATGTTGATTGATTGAGCAATATTAGATGATAATTATGGCATGCTTGTAAAATGCTTGAGAATTAGTTCGAACGCAGATGATTTAATGGTCTGGAAGGAATGTAAAAAGTACATCTTATAATTTCTTCAAACGATTGGTATTCACTTTGTGGCGTCATTATTTATAAATGACATAAAAATTATTTTGTATTCACCATGTTATTAACCGTTTTAGTGCTGTACTGATTTTGCAAGTAGATGCGTAAATAGCTATTGATAATTTGTGTTATTACTAAATACAAATGATATTAACTAAAAATGCAATAGCTTGGACAAATATCAACCGAACTTAATTATTATTTTTGGTATTAAACGTAAAAATAATTGTATCCCGTGAATCTTATAAAAAAACTCAAACTACTAAACATATAAAGAAAAAAAAATTGAAAATTATGTCGCTTCACAATTGTGTTTTCAGGTGCAAAGGTCATGTAGTCCCGTCTTACAGCGGGCGCATGTGAAGAAAATTCACTTCCCATTCGCATTCTATTATTGCAATGGGCAATAATCGCACTTCCGTCATCACTGTCTCCATTTATCAGATCCGTAATGTCGCCGTCCTTTGATACATCGTCCGCGATAGAACTAAGATCCGACATGGTGAAATATATCGTTTTATTTTACTATAACAGGACAAACAATATATATAGTATACAAGATATACGCCAACTGCAGTACACCACTCTCAAATGGAACACGTACACTTGCATGGATCAATAAACGCATACTGAATAACACAGCGCCCAGGCGCTTCGTCGCAATTTTCTAACCTGACGCTTGTAGCGCCATAGCGCTGAACCGCACTCTAACGGTTAATATACACATAATTACATGTTTCGAAAGCGATTTTTTTATTAATAATCAAATATTTTTTTAACAATAGCTACCTCTTTGATTTTTTTTTACATTAATATTAATAATATATTTTTTTTTTTTATTTCTAAAATAAATTTGTTATTCAATGTTTTGTAATGATTTTTGATTAATACCTGCTTACCTGCTTTAATAATTTTTTATATATGTTTATACTGTATCTATTCTTTGATTATTGTGTTCTATGTTTATCATTTGTTTATACTTGAAATTATTATTTTTTAGTATTCTATATATTCCTGATGAAGAAAGCATCTCTTTCGATAGATGTAGCTATGTGTATATTATTTATTAAGTAACCAACAAAACCAGGTGTATGCCGTAATATCAATTACCGTGGAATTATGACAATACGGTCAGTTCCTGATATTTACCATACATTGAGATGGAAACATGTTACACCAGCACCTCTAGCAGTGGAAGTGAGTTTTTTCCATTCGTTTTAATAAATTTTCTGTGAAATATATTCTTAATAAATTATAGAAATCTAAAATCACAAAAATAATTATTAGGTAACCTACATACGATCTTACAAACTTTTTGCTCGTGCATATATATATTTTTAAAAGAGGCAATTAGAATTGTAGAGAGATTGTAGCCCAGGCCGCTAGAGGTGCTAGTGGAGCGTATTTAAAATGTTTTGACATGTACGATATTTGATTGCACGCGTAGTTTTTGATGTCTATGATATTTGATAACGCGCGTGGCTTTGTCAAAATACTGGCAACATGCTAAACTGTATTCTTTTTAAATTATAGAAAACGAAGATTATAAAAATAAATGTTAGATGTCTTAAATATGACATTTTGCTAAATACATATTTTTTAAATAGGCTATTAGGATTGTATAAACAGTTAAAGCCTGACAGCTCGCGCACTGTCTAAATTATTTAGAAAGATAATAAAATATTTATCGTAATAGCAATACAGCCCGGAAGCGCTATACTCGGGTTGCTAAAGTAGCATGTTTCATTTGAGATTTGTGAATATTATGTTCTTCAATGATTACATTTATTTCACCATAAAAATACTAAGAATCATCGAAAATTATTTGCCCTAAAGGTTCAATGGTGAATTAGTTTGCGGAAGTCATCACATCAACACTTAGATTGAATCTGATGATGTGATGGCATTCAAGATCGCCCAACACTCACGTAAATCTAATATTTTTTGTAATTTCTAACTGCGAGCTTTGACAAGAATATGTACACGAGAAACAAATCCAATTTTTTTTTCGTTTTAATAAAATGCTACGCTTATATTTATATGAAAGAATTCTGCAATTTTTTATGGTTTTATTTTTTTATTAAAGTTGACAGTCCCAAGGAACAATGTCAGATGTGCACATGGTATATTCTTATTAGAGCTGTTTAAAGTCTTGTTTCTAGGTGTTTACAGTTTCACGTCTGCATTTTTATTATTTTTGAGAAAAGAATTTTTTTTTTGTTAATTAAACTTTTTGTTACATGATATAATACAGATTTTATTTATAGGTTTTATACTATTCTTCCGTTAGAAGCATTTGCTTGTGGATGGAAGAAGACTGTACATTATTTATTATTGGTAATTAAAGTAATATAATATATGGTACATGTATATGTGTGCATCACAGTTTATTAACAACAAAAAACATAGTATATAGTAATTGTGATATACAGAGATATTTGTATTACATATCATAATTAGGATAGTATATTTAAAATTAATGCGTTACGCAGAAAAAAGAAACGTTGTGGAAGACAAGTAAATTTTAGAATATTTGCAAGGCAAATTTAGTTGGAAACATATTTTTATTAAGATTGTCTTTAAAATATTTATTTTCTACTATTTTTTTTTGATATTTTGCATAAGCCCATATTTATTTCATTGGAAAAACATATTATTGTAACTACTACAGTTCTCATGCAAAGTTACCAATTTACATCCGACATTGTTCCTTGGAACCATCTACATTAAATCCAAGTAGGAGACCTCAGGGAAAATAATTTCCCTCGGAGTATCATTTTTAAGGATGTATAGAGGGTTTATTTTAAGGAAGGAAAGGAGAGGAGGTTCTGGGAAGGAAAAGGGTATCTAGGTATGAATCTTAAGGTTAGTGTGTCCAGGACTGATAGACGTATATAATCCATCTTTTCCACTGCAGTAAAGGCGATGGGTTGGAGAGGTAAGAGGGTCTCTACATACCGGCCTCTCCCTATGCGGCCTGCCAGGCAGTTTATTTTATTTTTTGTTTTTTATTTTTTTTTATTTATTTTAGTACATAAAGCAGGCAATATGCCCATGTAGCAATACTAATTAATAAGTACAATAAACAACGATAAGGATTATCTCTCAAAAATTATAATATATGAAAAAGAAGTGAAAGGTCGAAAACAAATTATAAAGTAAGATCTGGATAAACCTTAAGCCATAAACCCGGACACCCCTGATAAGTCACCAAACGTAGCGAACCACTTAAAGCGATCTATGGCAGAGCTGTTGGTTATCCATCAAATGGTTCCCGGCGCGGCAGTACCCATACCCGCCTTCCAAATTGATGTACATGATAAATGCGTTACACGAAAGGGTAATCACCGCATTAAACGGGAAAAAGGTTAAATTTAGGTATACATTCATGCATGAGGTACCCTAATAAAATATTATCATGGTATCCATCGCAGTTACATTCCAACCACGAACTATCCACATAAACCCCACTGCAGTATGCCTAACAACCTTACTGCCTTTATTTTTATGTGGTGAACAGAAAAAAACCTTAAAATCCTTAAAAATTTCGGGAAAAAAACTAATTTATTCACAAAAGGTCATGTTTTCCTTCCTTTATTTTGTTTTTCCCAGCGTATTTTCATGGTAATGTCCTAATTTGTAATAAACAGTACGGAATAACGCAACCTGCTTTTGACGGGAAAGGTTTCCAAAACCTATTCATTTCCCCTTTGAAGAAAACCCAAATGATATTTAAGACGATTTAAAAAGCCAAAAAAATATAACGTAAAGGTACCTCAGGAAACCTTTGAAAATAAGTAGATTAATTTTAATCAAATCGTGCGTTATTTAATAATAAAAAAAACTGGTTTGTTGAACGTAAAATTAACCCAGTATCAACCAATATTAACCTCATCTATCTTAATTAAATGTCGTATTTAATAAACTAATCTAAGACATTTTCATAAAAAAACTTTAAATTCTTCTTTTTTTTTCATGAATACCGCACAAGAGTCCCAACTGCTCCTAACTGTTTGGAGCCAGCGAGACTATGGCATTCCCAATTGGGGAATGATGTGAGGCGGAAGGTATTGGGGAGGGGAAGGAGAAAAGAAAGAGGAAGGTGAGGAAATACCTGGCTATTCAGATCTGGTCAACAAACACGGCTAAAAGCCATTTCAAGCAACGTCTCAATTCTCAATGGTGGTCTTTCACCAGGGCGATACTGAGAGTATCTTCCACTCTGGAACGTGCGCAAATATACTATATATTATTTTAAAATTAATTAATTGTGAAACAGCACAAATTAATTAAATAAAATTTACTTGCGCACGCCCGGATTTGAACCCGCGACCTTCAGATTCGTAGTCGAGAGCCTTACCCCTCGACCAAAACTATGTTAAATTATAGTAGCTCAAGCAGAAATTTTCCAATGATATAGATACCTATTTTCAGTCACAAGCCTTTGAAAGAGGCAAAAGCATTTAGTTCTTACAAATTCGATAACAATAACTTATAATACTTTTTTTTGTATTTCTTGGGCATTAACTACGTAACAAATGAATTAAAAATTACTTTCATCACCACTTTATTAATATATACAATATACATATTAACATGTTTCAAAAGTGAAACTTTCCTCATCAGGAATATACGGAATAACACAAATAATAATATGAAGTATAGACAAATGATAAACTTAGAACACTACAATGTAAGAATACACCAATTATAAACATAAACAAAAATTGATTAAAGTAGGTAATCAAAATAAATAAATCAAAAATTTATACAAAACATTGAATTACAAATTTATATTCCAAATTAAAAAATAAATTATTTTCATTATCAATGTTAATACGAAAATAAATACAAGATTAATTATTTTTTTAAATATTTGATTATTAAATATATTTAATTGACTTAAAACTTTTTTTAATTTCTGAAATTTCAAATTTGTCTAACTCTAAATCGATTGTATTTGTATGTAAAAATTTTAAACCTTTGTTTATATCAAAAGAATGATTGGTTTCCAAAATACGATTTGTAAATTCGGAATTATTATTATTATTTAAACACTACCTAACAATTTCTAGACATTTTTCACAAGAGTTATAAGAGCATAAATCCCTTAAATAAATAAATACCTTCAAACAAAATTATAATTAACGAATTAAAAATTACTTTGTAATCACCAGTTTATTAATATATACATATCAACATGTTTCGAAAGCGATTTGTATATATTAATAAAGTGGTGATTATAGAGCAAGTTTTAATTCATTCATTAATAATGACGCCAAAAAGTGAATACCAATCTTTTGAAGAAATTATAATATTATCCCTGGAAAACTAATCTCAGTCGTTTAGAGTAACACTGGGTGCATATTATGTTCCATCTCCAACGAATGTGCCGATAAAACCAGTTACCGACGCCAACTCAATAGACGACGGGGGCTTTCGGGTTGCAGGGAGTGACCGCGCTACGGGTGAAGGTGCGGCCATTTTATAAATACGACACCCTCGTTAATCCAGTTTGCCAAGAACACAAGGTATACGAGTATGAAGGTGTCAATCGTACCAAAAAATAATATTTTTATGTTTTATATAATACTAGCTGATCTATACCCGGCCTTGCTCGGGATTTTTTGTTGTTGCAATAATGTTACAAAGTTGTGAATTCTTGCTTGTCGTTTGGGTGCCATAATTGATTTGACAGCGAAAGTAACGCATTGTGATGACTATTACTATCTCTAGACAAAGAAACATTCATTTTAAAATTTTATTTAATTGCAAAAAATTTATTTTATTCAAAATGTATCTAAATAATTAAGTTCTTAAGTAGGTACATACTTCTGTGCTCCATTTTGAAATATTGTACCCAAACAAACCTTCTGTGGAATATCTATGGGCTAACCTCAATAAAACATAGCGGGTTTAATCGGTGGGTTTTTCATACTAATTTTAAAACGTTATAGCAACAGTTTTACATATTGGATTTAATTCAAACTACTATATAAACCTTCCCGGTACTAATAAGAACAAACTGCTATTTTTGAGTAATTCACAAAAAAAAGGACAGACAGACAAACATTTTTTTTTATATAAAGAGAAGAGAAGATTACACACCTTTAATTTAGTTACGGAAAACAAGATTTTTTTTTGATATTTACTTCTAATTTTGGTGATATAATAACACACATATGAAACTTATCTCCACTTTTATTTTATTTCTCCGTGACCGGTTTCAGCTTGTTAAAGCCATCTTCAGACTGGTAAAAGTTAATCTAAAAGTTAAAAGTGGTGGAGGAGGGGTGGGAGAGACTAAAAGGGATTTATTCTAGTCTCTCCCCACCCCTCCTCCCCCACATGTTGTGTAGATAAACCGTAGTTTAAGATTAACTTTTACCAGTCTGAAGATGGCTTTAACAAGCTGAAACCGGTCACGGAGAAATAAAATAAAAGTTGAATTAAGTTTCATATGTCTGTTATTATATCATTATAATGGAATTACACCATGTATTATCAGTTTCAAAAATAGAAAAATCTAATTTTGGTGTTCAAAAATCGTAGCCTTAAGGTTAATATATATTTTTCCATGATTTCTATAAACCACAAACAAAAAGTGGTTTTATAAAATAGTTTGCACATTTGAAACATTCGTTAACAAAAAATGAATTTTATTAGGATTGATAGTGGTATTAGTCAATTGGAAAAATGATAAGTCTTTACGTCCAAATAATATGATTATTGTTCAAGGGATGAATATGATGTTTTTGTTTTAAGTAAGTATCATACTATGAAGCCATTAACAGATTGTGATATCCAGGCTGCTAAAAAATCCTGTCATCTCACCATAACAACTACTGTCTCTCTGCAAGGCGTACAATGCACGTGGATCAAAATTAGAATAACGAGATTCAAGGTTGCCACAAGGTCTGCTTCTGGTACTTCGATTAATGTGGGACGGAAGCAAGGAATAAAGAATGCACACTGGAAGTACTTTACACGTCGATTTAAAATGGAAGTTCATGTGCCTTTGACTTAGTACTTTTTGGTTTTAGCCCCGAGAGAACTAATGATATTACAGCAAATACAGCGCATTGTCTCTCTTACACTGCAATGTATATTGCAATTCCATCTGATAGAAATGAAATGATGATAAAATATTTATATCTATGAGAAATTTAAGACCCGAATGAGCAGACTTTTTAATCACGAAACATACCCATATCGCATTTCTTATTTTTTTCTTTATTCCATTGACGTGAGCCACCCAGTTTGTGATGACGCTAATATTCCTGACACTTTAACAAAATTTTGAAAATATTGCTATCATCATTTTTCTTCCTTTATGAAAACATGTCTTTCCAACTCTCTCAGATCTATGTATATCCATTCATACTTCATTCTCCCACTACAACAACTGTCTTTTTGGAAAGCGTATAACGCACATGGACCAAAATTAGCATAACGAGATTCAAGGTTACCCCAAGAATTGCAAATGATACTCTTATTAATATGAGACCTAACCCACCCAAATTATCATGGTATATCAGTTCAGGCATTCTTCTACAACATCATGACAATGTTGTCTTCATCATTTTCTTCCATAATGGAAACGTGTTCATCCAACTCCCCTCAGACCTTTGTAACTCATTTAATTTCTCGTAAACAAACGGTCGCCCCATCACAACACATGTACCATCATCCGCTTACTTTGACGGTAGTTAAAGATTTTCAAACATTGTCAAGTTATTCTTAATACGGGAATATTTGTCTTTCTTTAAAAAAAAACTGAAATTATTTAACAATACAATAATTCTGTTATTAGCGTAATGGTTAAACTTACGAATATTGTAATAATTACATGACACGGAAACTATTGGCAGGAAGACGTCCAAGGAAGACATTGACAAATACTCGAGTCAGGTCATGTCAAGAGTCAGAATAACCTAAAAGACGATGTAAGAATGTGAATGGACCAAATAGTGTATAGTAACAGAGAGTTATGTGGCGGTCTATACTCTCTGCTTACACTTATGGAGAAACAACGTGATTGTTAGTTAGTAATGTTGAAAGTTGAGCTCCATCCTGAAAATTCCCCCGCTGCATGAATAATGTATTGCGAGGAGGCAAGGGCAGAATTCGCATTAATATTACTTTGTAACTCTTTGCTAATGCTAGTATTTGTTCGGTTCCGTGAAGTTTTCCTTTGACGTCAATGTTTTGCTTCATTTCAACACATTTCCCAGATTGTTTGTTTAGTCGTCGAAACAATCACAATATTTTTAATGGATCACAAATCTTAGAATTTAATATAGTTAGACAATAAATTGATTAAATTCAATGACTTCAGAACTAATATACTTGCCCTAAGTATCATTTCGACGGCTGGAGGAAAAGGTCATGTGATACCTATTTTGGAACCAGCCTAGTTCATTGCCGTCCACGTTTTTTTCGCGTGATTTTGAATGCGGTAAGTACTTGCGTGGTAGGGCAATTTTAGATATTATTATTTGCTCTGTGATGAAATTAAATAAATATTTTTTTGATTTCTTCAAAAGATTGGTATTCATTTTGTGGTGTCATTATTAAAAAAATGAATTAAAAAAAAAACTTTATGTTCACCACTTTATTAATATACACATATCTACAAGTTTAGAAAGTTATGCTTTCTTCATGATTGATATGATTGTTATATAATTTATATGATTATCATTTGTCTATACAGTACCACTACTATTTTGTTAGTATTCTATATATTCCTGAAAGATGTAGATATGTGTATTTTAATAGTGGTGAATGAAAAATAATTTCTTATTCATTTATTATCAACTATCAATTAATATCAATTTTGGCGTGCATTTGTTTTGGCATCGTAAATTCATACTTATTGTGCACATACGAGTATCTAGGCCTTGAGAAAAATTATTTCCCCAGGGCCTCCTGTGCAGTGTTACAGTAAAAAAAAAACAAGGATTGAAAATCTGCTGTCAAACAATAGTTGTAATACGAACGGGTTAGTCGTATATCGTGGAGGGGGGGACTAATTTCGTCGGATTTGGATAGATATTATTTATCACTTTATTACAATTATCTTTTCTTTTTTTTTATAAAGAAAATTTTCCAAACGGTTTTTTTAAGATTACTAGAGAGATTACTATTACAGAGTATGTGATATAAAAACAACTCAGATATCGCACAAAATAATAAGTGGAATAAGTGTTACAATACACAGCCAAAGCCATTTCAAGCAACTTTTTTATTCTAAATGGTGGCCTTTTACCATGGTAATACTGACATTTTTTTGTGATTTTATTCTTATTAATGTTTGTTAAATAAGGGAAGTATTTGTTTTCGGAAGTTTATTTATTTATTTAAATACATACATACATCTTCTTCCCCCGTATCGCACTTGGATCGGGGACCCATCGCACCTTTTATTTAAATAATAATAATAATTACATAGGTACAAATCAGTGTTTTGACGACCAGTATTCTGCCGTGGTAGGTAAAAACACAGTATCTTCCTTGGGAGTCTCATGGAAGATACTGTGTTTTTACTTACCAAGGCAGTATTGCTAACATGTAGAGTATAATGTTTGACTTAATGTGTTTCTCGTGTCAATAATATCGTATTTATGACTTACGGTGTATATTAAAAAAAACGTCTAAACATAAAATGGTAAGATTTAGGACATAATAGAGTATGCCAGTCGAATATTTTCCATAAGACCGCATACTTACCTCATTTCATGAAAAAACGTGACTTAATGGATTATGACAGTATACCGACGATTTGTCCTTTGAAGATTTCGGTGTGACCGTGAAACGTCTATATTGTCAAGATACGAGATCGAAAGTAAAGTATTGAACAATATCGGAATTGATAAAGTGCTCGTAGTCTACCGACCTTCTGATAAAATCAGTGGGACCGTAATACCTACTTACCTTTTACATACCATTCTTATTGTACGACGATAACCTTGCTGTCAAGAATGAGCGGCGAATAAATGTATAAAAAATAATTTCTAATTTTCGTAGCCATTTTCATGATAAAAAAATCAAAGCCCAATAAATCTAAAACGTAAGTAAAAACTTTATCAATTTTTTTTTGGAAAACCTTATAAAAGAGAGTTTAACTCACATTTCAAGTAAAAAATCGATATTCTTTCAACAAGGTCTATAAAGAAAATATCTCGGAATACCTACTACTAGTAGTTTTACTAGAGTCATCCACTAGATAGTAACTTCCCATTCTATAAGCTGCATTTTTTTATCCCGTGATTGACGAAACACTCTCGCAGTATAAAATACTACCATCAACTAAGAAAAGCACCTGAAAGAAAGTTGGAAATGAAAATCAGGGAACCCTCGAAAATCCCAGTTTTTACAAGCTGTTAAAAAACCTTAATTATTTAAGTATTTTATTTTTAGGAAGATAAAGAATTTCCTTTTACCCAATTCAAGAGTTTGTGAACAGCGTTTAATAATTTTTAGAATTTTTAATGCATTTGTTGAAAAGGTGACCCTATTCATTGTTTCAATAAAATTCTATACGGAGGTTTAAAATGACATGAACAAATTAACTATTACCCAACAGTTTAATAATTCCTTCGGAGGGCGAAATAGTTGTCACGCGCAATAATAAATACCTAGGAGAACTTTTTTAATAAATAAACTAGTTTTTAATGATATTTTAATATGTATGTAGTTACTATTCAAAATAAATTTTAATTTAAAAATGTATCGGAGTTCTAAAAATTAAACTTGAATTTAATAAATATATGAGTTCAACAAAAATTCGGCTAAATGCAACATTTTGCATTTTTAGTTTGGAAATAGTGCCCGGCGTATGACGTGCGTGTACGTTGGTCGCGTACGGTTACATGAAGATGAATGGTTATCATCAGTCCAGCTCATCAGCGCTACGTTGTCGGTCGACCGACGCGCTCAAATATATGTGAGCATTTATTGCGGTGCTGATCGCGTGAACTGTGCGTGCCTGTGAACAGCCTTATAAAATGAATATTGAAACAGGGCGGGTTATTACTGGGATTACTTGGGGACTTTTCTCTCTTCTACATCTGTATTCTGTTTGTATATATATTTGGATTCTTATTTTTCTACATAAGTAAATTGCATCTACTATACAGTTCAAAAACTGGTTCATTGTTGTTCGCGTTCGAAGACGAGCGACTGTGGCGTAAAGGTCTATTCACATTTTCCGGCAGAGTGCAGTGCAGACATGTACAGTGGCATGACACAGAAAGGAGTATTAAAATTAGACTGTACGTGAATGTGTTCATAGATAATTTAATCAACTATTCCTGCCATCCCTGCTATTATACTTGTCTGGACTACACGGTGCCGGTACACGTAAATAGACCTTAAACTGCATAATGAAGTGGAAAATGCACAGTTTTAAAAAGTGAACCATTTTCTCTATAAGATAGTATTTAATAAAAAAACAGTTTCATTTGCATCAATGCATAATTCTTAAGCTGTGATGTATTTAATCCACAATGTGAATTTAAATAAAAAGTTTCTCAAACAAATGAACCGTTCCATCAAGTCAGTATTTAAAATTCCCGCCCTCGCCGGATCAGGTTCCGGTTGGCGGGTAAACACCGCTTCCGGTCTTGTGCAAAGGTTTTGTAAAACTGCACCGGAAGTCTGCGTCCGGGTGAGGGGGCAGGAAGCTCTCATATTCGTATATCCGCTGAGGCGCTAAACGCACCCCTTTTACCTTCCATACCTGCTGATTTTTTGTCGCCAAATGGGAAGTAGAGGTGTTTCACGTTTCTTGGTTGTTCGAAGTTACTACAGAATTCTGACTTTTACGACTTTCTCAATAATGTTGGTATACATCCTTACAACTATAAAATATGAATAATAATAATAATGTTTTATTATCATTTTTTGAAACAAAATAACAAATAATGACTTCCTCACTGGGATTTCCCGTGCTAAGGATTTCATTTACAAAATATGAAAATACATTGTATTAAATTGATGTGCTTGATGAAAAAAAAAAATCGTAAGGTGAGGTGTTTTAAGTGCATTTGAGTTGTTTCGGTTTTAGTCTGTATTTGGTGTTAACATATTTTCTATCTTAGATCTCCCTATGTTATATCCAGTGCTTTATTCGGTTTTTAAATTTATTAAGGTTATTGTGATTTTTAAAGGTTAGAAAAATTTTGTTACAGAATTTAGTACTGGAATGCTATTTATTTTATTTTTTATTATTTTTGATTTTTATCAAAGTATTTGTTTCTTTTAACGTTTTTTTAATTTTATTTACTATATTCGAGTTAAATTTCTAGAACTCCATTTTACTTAATTTTGCCTAGCTCGGCCCCTTATTTTGGTTTCTTCCCTTAGCGTGTTGGGACATCTGTATATATTATTTGCTCAGTTGCCTACCTGTAATATATTTCATCAGATAATAATTTTTATTCCATACATATATATTTTATTTTTGTTTTCTAAACATTTATGCATCTCTAACCACAGTTCATAGGTACACAAAATACAATACTTTATTTGTTTTTATTTATTTATTCTTAAATTTAATTATGAAAACAAAAACATTAGCCACCCATCTCACTAGGACAATCCTGTGTTGAGATGAGCGGCTTTACAATTTAATAATAATCAGTATATTTCAATAAGCGAACAATAATACATGAATAAAAATTAGCAAATATTAATAAGTAGATAATAGTAAATAAATAATAATGATCAGATAATAATAATTAAATAATAATAGTAAGTAAATAATGATCAGTAAATAGTAATAAGAATATAATAATATAAACTAAATAATAATTGTAAGTAAATAATGATCAGGTAAATAATAACGTGTAAATAAAAATAAAGATAGCTGAATAATACTATGTATACGATTTACATATGTTTGTATTTTTTTTTATGTGAACACCGCACACGAGTCCCAACTGATCCCAACCGTCTGGAGCCAATGGGACTATGGAATCCCTAATTGGCGAATGTTGTGAGGCTGAAGGTAGTGGGGAGGGTGGGTAAATACCTGGATATTCAGATCTGGTTACCAAACACGGCTAAATCCATTTCAAGTAACGTTTCAATTCTGAATGGTGGTCTTTCACCAGGGCGATACTGAAAGTATCTCTCACACTGGAACATGCGCAAATATAATATATATATATTATTTTTTATGAATCAATTGTGAAAAAATACAAATTAATTAAATAATTTAAACCCGCGAAAATTCATATTCGTAATCGAGCGTCTTACTCCTCGACCGCGGAGGCCGTCAATATCATATCTTTGAAATTCTGAAGAAATAAATTCTAGACAAGTCATGTTACATTCCGTGAATTTTCACGGGTAACAACTTTACTAGTAATACAATTTTTTAAGAATCTGCTATCGTTTTTCAAATGGCTTCTAAAAACAATCATCGCCTGACTTTT
This sequence comes from Halesus radiatus, assembly GCA_022606495.2. NCBI lineage: Eukaryota > Metazoa > Arthropoda > Insecta > Trichoptera > Limnephilidae > Halesus > Halesus radiatus. Next base: position 18,722 of record JAHDVE020001819.1, on the reverse strand, counting down.
TAAGTTACCGCGATACCCTACATTATATTTCTTTCATGTATAATTCAAGTGCAGCAATAACTCTTCGGTTCATCTCCCCAAACAGCTGTCCCTTATCTACTCTTTTCTCCGGTAGGTTCTGCAGGATAGTCCATTACTACAGGGATGCTATAATGGACCATCTAATGCCCCGCATGCATTATTAATGCTGCTGTATAAACGGTGAAGCACAATGTTATTTCTAAGGTGCAGAGAAACTAGACGCTTTTATTTTATCAATTTATTACATATTGTATTACAATTATTCAAAATTATGAAGGAATGGTACAAGCCTTTAAACGTAGTGATAAAATTTGTTCTTAATAATAATGTGTTTAGTTCAGCTGAACAAAGCGGTGAGTGCAATTCTCTGTCTGTCATAAAAAGAATACATCTTAAAAAAAATTACATGATGTGGAAATATAAAAAAGAATATAAAAAAAATATATAAAATAAAAATAAAAACGTGAACTTATCTAGTACTTATGCTACGATGGCTTGAAGGTAATTCTCCATATATTATGTAGGGGCGCGAACCCATGCACCCTTCCCTCTGCGAACATCTGCGAGGCGCTGCATCGCCAAGGGAGGCCGAACAACGCCCTGTAAGCGTGATTATATTGTACTTGGAGTGTGTCCATGATGCCTTGTGTATATCTTGTCCATAGTTCGCTAGTGTAAATATGATGACCGTCGTGCGGTAAAGATTCTCGACTATGAATTCAGTAGTCGAGGGTTCAATTGAAAAAAAAACGGTTTGTGATTCACATTTGTATAATATCAGTTTATTTTTGCCATGTTTAGTGTGTGTTAGATACTCGTACTATCGCCCCACTAATAATAATAATAAATGGATTATTTCCATAGCGCCATTTTTGTGAGAAAATAACCTCAAGGGCGCTTTATCAAAGCAATACCTTACCACTTAGACTTATATCTAATGATTTACAATTTAGATTTATTGCTAAGGCTTACATCTTAGATTTATAACTAGAAACTACCTAATTCAGACTTACATCAGACGCTTATATAGCTAGCGAATTACATCTCTGTGCAGACCTGTTACAAATATTTTTATAAACAGGTGAGTTTTTTAAACAATATTGTTGAATGATCAACTAACATATATGGTTTAGTAATAGAAATTTACAACTAACATATTCTTACATTTTAAAATAAATTCTGTAATGATTGTTGCCCTTGTTTTCAGTGATAATGTTCACAACAATGGAACGTATTAATGTGTGATACAAAATGTTACTATTTACAAAAATCAGAAGATAACCTAATGTTGAAAAATAGGGAAGCGAGTTTGAATATGATACATCACAGCTGTATTTGGATGCCTCTAATCATTGGCGATGTTTGGTGACCGGATCTGATTAGCCAGGTACTTTCCCAACTGGCTGTAGGGGGTTGGGAGCAGTTGGTACGCTTGTGCGGTATTCACATAAAAAAACACAAAAAAATTACAAGGCTAACCGTGAAAATATATTTTTTTAACCTCCCTTTTGGTGTCTATAAAAACATACATTTTTTTACATACTCTGAATAATTTTACTTGGTTTTTCATCAGCAACATTTTTCCAGTTTTTTTTAGAAAAGATGTCCACTCAATTTACTTATTTGGCAGGCAGATTTTTCATTAAATTACCACGAAACAAAAACAACGAAAAAACATGTGTTCCGAATGACCATTACTCTACACTCTTTTCTCCAGCTTACCCTAGTTTACTGTAATGACTTTTCTTACATGCCCCGACGACGTTAAGAATTTTTTCTACTTTTTTAGGCTTTTTTGACGTCTGCACCTTGGCGGGGTAAAGCGGGAAAACTTTGATGTAAACAAGGATATATCTCGTGAAAAAGAGATTTTTTTTTGTTTAAACTTTATAATGGAAACTCTCCGTAGCCGGGGGTAACTTTTATAATTTGGCAGTTCATAAATTTATACATTTTCCTGTGAAATTTAATATCACTTGAAAGATGAAGAATTCAGACAAAAACACACTTTCCTTTGTGATACAGGTTAACGTGCGGAAAAAAGAGTAAAACTTATTTGGTTGCTCATAAAATATCAAATTTTCATGTTAAATTAAGGGACCCTTAGGCCTTGAGGGGGAGTATTTTAAATGTGTCATTAAAATTTTATAATCACTCGTATATAATTACGTCTAGGTCTAGGGCAATGCTTTAATCTTATGGTATTTGGTACAATTCCTAACGAAGTAAAAAAAAGAAAATCACATGAAAAATTAAAAAAATATATATTTGTTCTCAATCAAAATACATAATTTCCTTTCCACTTAAATAGGAAATAATAAACTTATGAAAAAAATCAAAATTCCGTTTATTTTGAAATAAAATAAGAAAATTGGACACCACGAAACAAAAATATATGTTCAAGGAAAAATTAAAAATATATTTCATTAACTATTTCCAAAAAGTTATTAAAAAAAATTAACTTTCAATAATTGATCTATCACATACTGAAAACATCACGGGTACCATCGCATAAATTTAATTTCTCCCTATATATTTTTTTATTTTTGTTAAATTTTTTTTGTTTGTAGAGATATATGTTTTTTTTTCACCCTGCAATTTGAATATTTACTACCTGCTTCCAATTATTTAAAATTATTATATAAAAATAAGTCGCTTAAATTTAATTTACTGTGAAACTAAAGGGGACTACTTGCTATAACACGGCCCAAGCTGGCGTAGTAAATAGGAAACATCTTTACTAATAACGTCTAACTAACTAACTAACTAACTAACTAACTAACTAACTAACTAACCAAATAACCATCACGCCATTCCTCCGCAGGGGTAGGCAGAGAGAACGGACCGCCAAACAACTCGATCTTAGGATAAACTTCTTGCTTCATTCACTTTCATACAACGTCTCATACATTCTCTTCTGTTATTCCGACTTCTGACATGACCCGAATCAAGTATTTGATTCTCTTGATCGTGCCATGGCTTCTTCTTCCATTCACATTCTCATATATTCTCCTTACACTCCTTTCTTCATTCAGTCGCTCTACATGCCCAAATAATCTATGCGTCCCTTTCTTAATCTTGCTCCCTACGCTAGTAATAAGCTATCATGTATTATATTATTTCTGTATATAACTAATGACATATCCATAATGTTATTGAACGTAAATAAATCAATTATATTAATGCATAAATTTATTTTGAACCACTTCTATTCAACCCTTCCCTCGTCAGGAATGTATTAAAACTAAACTACAATATAAAATCATGATATATATGTCCATTATTCTTCATATTATAATTTAGAAGCACTGGAAATTATACAATCCCTAAATAATAATTCCAGTATATTGAATAACCAAGCAAATTTATCGTATAGTCCTCTTTTATATATTTTTCCCGTGAATCGCTTTGTTCTTCCGAAATAACCCCTAATTACCCCCTTCCTTTTGGTCGGCTCCCACTCCAACAGCTAAATTTTCATGTACATCTATCATTATTTTATATTGGAGTTTAGTTTTAAAATATTTCTGACGAGGGAATGGTATTTCTGAAACCCATCGAGATTATTATATTAAATAGAAGTGGTTCATAACAAATGTATACGTTTATATTAAAATAATGACAAGCCACAAAGTAAATGCTTTTTACGAATATGTAAATAAATATATCTATATATTTGCTTTAGAACATCGGAGTAATTATAAAACTTTAGTTACATTACGTTTTGTATTCAAATTTGCAAGAAGCTGATCAAATGCAAGAAATTTCTATAACCACCTACGAAAACATGTGAAAATCGTAAAAGATGTTAAAAAATGGTTATACGGTTAAATACTTAAACTATCTAAGAACGCTTTGTTTAAATCATGTAAAAAATATATATTATTTTGTGTAAAAGCAACACGTATTCCAGTCACGGTTAAGTTAAAAATTATTAGTAATATCATTAAACAAACATAGTGCTTACATTACCATTAGTATTTGCATTTACATCCTAAGCAAGTTATAAGTAAAAAAAAATATAATTATGATTATTTTTTTTTTTTTATTTAATGTAAATCAAATTTAATAATGTTATTACTAAGTTTTGCAAGTGTTTTAGTATTTTACTTTATTATTGTGACTGCTGCTTCGGCGTTCAAGTTCATTTTCAAACTGTCTACTTGTAGAACATTATTAATTTAGATTTACAATAAATTTTAATGTTTAAATGGAGTTCTACGAATTAAACCAACCCAAAATGAGTTTCATAACTCATTGGATTTGCTACGTAGTAAGACGAAAAATACAACAAGTAATACGCTGTAATATTTTAATTCACTTTTTCAAAAAGGGTAACCAGTAGTTGGCACCTATTCGTAATAATTAATAAGCTATAATATTTTATTTCGCCTTTAGAAATGGTAACTAGTAATTGGTACCTATTGGTAATATTTAATATGGTATAATATTTCAATTCGCTTTTTAAAAATGGTAACCAGTAGTTGGTACCCATTGGAAACAATTAATAAGCTATAATATTTTATTTTTTCATGTGAAGCGGAAACTTGGTGATGTGACATTATAATTTAAAAAATAAAACAAAAACTTTTGTTTACATCACTTTTATTTATACTTTTGCCGACCGGGTTTCGCTACTAACGTAGCTTCTTCGGGGCAGTATACAACTAAACTATGAACTAAGATACACATGTGTTATAGATTGATAAAAATAGGCAAAACGTCGCGTAATATTAGTATCCGGGTAAAAGTACACTTAAGATGTCTCAATAATAATATGTTCTCGGAATTTCCGAACCACCTCTTAGAAACAGAGCACACATTCAATAAAAATGCAGGCACTAGTTTACTGCATAAAAATGGAATAGACATTCGACTAGATAACTTAGTTGAATACTGCCCTGAAGAAGCTACGGTAGTAGCGAAATCCGGTCGGCAAACGAATAAATAAAAGTGATGTAAACAAAGTTAGTGTTTTATTTTTTAAACTATAATATTTTATTTCGCTTTTTTTAAATGGTAACCTGTAGTCGGTAGGTACTAATTACAGTAGTAGTAATGGTAACCAGTAGTTGGTAGGTACCGGTTATTAGCAAAAAATAATAAGTAATAATATTTTATTTCGCCTTTTAAAAATGGTAACCAGTAGTTGTTACCTACGTTCTATCAAAAAAAAATACGTAATCACATTTTTTTTGCAGTATTGAATATTTGAATGCTTCCGATTCTAATCCAGCGGCGATCCCATCAAACGTATATCAATAATGAACAATCAATGATTGAGTCAATCAATGACGAATCACATTGACCTTTGTCCACAGTCGATGACTTCGCACCTCGCAAAAATGTCAGGGAGGGCGAGCGCGCAAATACTAGCGCAAACCACATGAGCGATCCATCACCTTTTTTATAAAGTAGACTATGAATAATAAAATCTCATCAGAACTCCCATATTGCGTGATTGCAGAGAATCGGGCATGCATTCGGACTGGATAACCTAATAAGAATAAGTATTTATAGAATATGGTTTTTTTTAGTAAAAACCTATTTCCCAATTGTGTATTTCAGATCGGGCCGGTTTCACCCTATAACGGACATCTTCAGACTGGTACAATTAAAACTAAACATTTCATATATATATATACATATATATGTTATGGTTGAGATTTTCACGGGTGTAAGATGTAGAATAATTTTCTCAGTTTACCCCCACCCTTCTATCAACACGCGTGCATCGGCCTAGACTATTAAAATGATTTGCAATCACTTAGGTTTGACTTCTGGATTGAACGGACAAGCGCAAGCGATCAGTTCAAAACAAAACTAGAGACATAAGGCCTCTGAAGATGGGCAGTATGATTTGTCTGAAACGTCAGGACTTAAAAAGTCCTTCTAAGGACTATATTACGCGGGTAAACCGAAAACATTATTCTACATAAATATATATACGAGTATACATATATCTAAGATGCACGTGATACGGTAATACGGGTCTGGACTGAAATAAATAAGTGGAAGATGAAGAAGTGGCTTTTACATTGACATTTACAAATAATATTGAAAAGGTAAATATGTATTATATTAGATAATATTAAAAAAAAACACACAATTGGACACATTTATCCAGAGTTAAATAGTTTCAAATAGCCTACCTCCAATCGATGAAAAATCCTACTAATGCATGCTTATACTATAACATTAATGTATCAAATATGTTAACAACATCGAAGTATTTGATCCCCAGATGTTGAATCCGTCGCATAGGGGAATAAGTTGAATTGTCACAATTAAATGGTAGGTACTGCCTTGTCCTAACAGGTACGTGAAAAGCAATCAAATATAGCAGTCCAGGGTTATAAAACATTGAATTAACAATCTTAAACCAACATGTTAAATCGCAACTAATTCCACGTTCCGATAATTTTACTATATTTAATTAATAATGTAGATAATCGCATTCTACGCATGCGTAGTAAATTAATAAAGGAACAACAAAAAAGTGTATATATATATATAAAGAAGAAGATTAATGGACAGGTGGTTTATAGAATATATCGTGAGTATACAACGAAAAGTGGCCAAGTCAAAGTCCTCGTTAGTCGGAAGGTTAAGATTGAGGATTCTTGCATGAATGCAAGGGCCCATAGTGTCGTTAGGATATTTTTAAAGTTTATTTTGTTTCACATACATCATCATAAATGTAAAAAACCTCACAGATTAGAGAATTTTAATTATTTTCTAACTAAATCGTCATTGTGACAGCTGTTTCGGCGTTCAAGGCCATTTTCAATGTTCGGTTAATCCACACTGTTACGATTTATTTATATTATTTTATTTACTCCCACCCAATTCTAATTTGGACGAGTTTTTAAAAATAATGATTTATTATCTGTAAAACCGATTTAATTAGAAAAAAATTCAAATTCTATATTCTGTTAGGTTTTTAAATATAAATGAGTTTTTTCCTTCATTAATTGACAGTGTTTTCTTAATTGATTTATTTAAATGTGTTATATTGTTTTAATAATGTGAACATACTGAGAAGTGGTGAATCTGTTTATGCCTATGCATATGACTTTTTTATAGACAGTGCCAACGGACAGGGATCTTGACTTGGCCACTTTTTATCGTATGCTCAAGATATGTAAGTATAGACAGCAGACTCACTGTAGCTGAGTAAACAAATATATCGGGTTCCTACACAGGCATCCTAGATTCAATTCACTTCTGGCTAAGTCCTCCATCATTGCCCAAGTACAAGTAGTGAGGAAATCAAATATAGACAGGTTGTACCTAAATTGGTAATGTTCGTCTTTAAAAAAAGAATTGATACTAACACAATAAATCATGTTGAGTGTAAAGGTAGCGTGTGAGTTAATTTTTTTAAAAGAAGGTAAAACCTATTATAATAAGAAGCCAAAGTGTTGAAGCATGATTGAATTATCAATGATTATTAAGTATCATACCATCAGATTTTTAGAGACGTATCTCTTTGCAACACTCCCGATATCACAAAATAAAATACCAAACTTTTATATCTTGTTTCATCGGAAAAGAAAATCAGGTCACTGGCTGCTTTGATTTGATTGTACAAAGAAAAAGATTTGTTTTAAAATGGTGTGGAAATTCGCGAAATTTGTAAAAGTCAATGGCAGAATATTTTTTCCCTAATGAAATAAATACTTTGTTTTGAACCACTAATTTATTTTTTAATTTATCACCAACCGGTTTCGCGTATTTTGTTAATTTTAAAACTATACAAAAAATATACAGAGTGGGCATATATATATATAAGTGAGAAAGGTACACAATTGAATAAGAGGGAGAAATAATATAAAATAAATCAACGGGATAGTGAGAAAGAGATATTTTTATTTATATTTTTAAGTTTTTAACCCAGCAGGACTGGGTGTAATACAAAAGGTAAAATAAGATTATTAAAATATATAAATAGAAATAAAAAATTAATAATTAAAAAACGATAATAACATAAAAATGGAAAATAAAATAATAAATGTACTAGCTAATTATAAAATTTAATTAATATAATTTAGGGGATCGTCTGCGAGTGTCATTCTGAGTGGAGAGCTGAGCCACGACAATGGCGTTGGTTGACTTCCGTGTCCTGCCCCAGAAACTGGCTAGTCGGTGGCGAAGTAAGTCGGGGAATTAGTGGACCCTCCCTTGAGTGAACATCGTAGAGGCACTGCAGAAACTTGGAAGCTGCAGAAGTTTCATGTATGCATTGTTGTAGCACACCCTCAGCTCAATATAACATTAAATCCGTTTTATATCCAGCTACCAGATTGGATTAATCCTCCATGTAAACTTTCTTCATTTTTTCTACCCGTTCTAATTTTACCATCCGAAAAAGGCCAACCAACGACCAACATTGCATAACAACTCCCTGCAGCGGATGCAGACGATTTATACCAGGAATTGAATAATTGATTGGTCAACAATGTGTTTCATAATTCAAGCCGTCCACTTATTATTCCATCGCTAAAGTCAACATTGCAAAAATGAGTTAAAAAATCATTCAGTATTTTTAAACCGTACATTTTTTTCAAGAAAATGCGTTATCTATCGAAAGTGTAATCGCAGTTTACTACTGAAGTTATTTATTGTTGATGCGAATTATACGCAAGAGTCCCAACTGCTGCAAACTGTCCAGAGCTAGTGGGACTATTGCATTATCAATTGGGGTTTATTGTGAGGCCGAAGAGTATGCGGAAGGGATGAAGATGGAGAAGAAAAAAATTTGAAAGTAACTGTTTTTCAAATCTACTTACCAAACATGGCTACAGCTATTTATAGGAACGTTTCGATTCTGATTGATGGACTTTCACCAGGGCGATACTACGAGAATTGCGCTATCTTAGAGAGGGGTCTCTCTAAGATAGCGCAATATTCATTATTAATATAAATAACATAAATAAATTTTTGAAATAGATAATATTAACAAATCACAATGATATATGAAACAAAACTACATTCCACCTGAATGCATTCAGAAATAATATTGCCTACTTTAGCCCTTTGTCTTACATTTTTCAACTACATGATAAGATAGAGTAGCCAATGTAGACATTTTTATCGATAGTTAGTACAGTTCCAGAAAAAAATATCCTCTTTGTGTCTCTTGTTTCTATTTGTATTACGTATCATTGAGTGAGTTTTTTGTAGCTTTATGTGTCCTATGTACGAGTATTTGTAATTTAATATATTTATGTAAAAACCCAGTATAAATAAATTTTAAAAACAAAAAAAATTAAGAAGAAAACAGTCTCAACTAAGACTCGAACCCATATCTTCAATATCATAAAAAAATATGGTAAGTAATTGAGGACAATATTAATAATTCTTAAAATAAAGTATGATATCGATAAAAATTACGGAAAATAATATCAATAGCTCAATCGTGAAGTGTTGTCTCAGAAAGACAGAGGATCTGGGCTCGAGTCTCAGTTGCGACCGTCTTTTTTTGTGTCTTTTCTGTTTCATATTTCATTGAGATTTGTTGATATTATTTTCTTGAGAGATAAAATATTTCAATGAGGTTTATAAGCTTCAATAAGTTATTCCAATAAACTGAATACAATTTTATTCATTAGCTTCCTAACGATCACGCCATTTCTCCACAGGGTGGGCAGAGAGGATGGACCACCAAACAACTTGGTCTTGGTAAATTCTACATTCCTCGTTAACATTCATAAATCGTTTCATGCCAGCGCCCTTGAGGTGATTTTTCATAAAAACGGGGCTATACAAATCATACAATATTATTATTATACTTTTTTCTTATTCTAACTCTTGACATGGCCCGACGTAAATATTTAGTTCACTTGATCTTGCCAAGTTTTCCTCGGTGGTCTCCGGCTTCCACTTCTATTCACATTATCATCATACGTTCTCCTGACACCAGTTTCTTTGTTCATCCAAACCATTTGAGCGTCCCCTTCTAAATCTTACTCATCACGCTACATTGTTAGCCTTACATTATTTGCAAATGTAAACATTTTTCACAGGGCCATATTTTTTTTTCACACATGCGCCTTAGGGATCTCTTTAACATGCACTAAACACCGCACTATGAAACGGTGAATACCAAATTTCCCTCTTAAAAAACATTTTTTTTTAATGTGAGCACAATGACAACCCCTACTAGGATTTTTTTGTTGATTTAAAGAAGTAAGAAAATGAAAGAGATACGAAAAGATGGATAAGAAGTACCTTGTAAATTCAGATCTTGTCACTAAAAACATCTAAATCTAATTTAAGAGAAGTTTCGTCATTATAAAAAATTATTGAATTTAGTAATAAATTATTAGATTTATAAAGTGGTAAAAGAAGCATATGCCATGAGGGTGTATATATATATATATATACATTATCCTTCCCCATAGCCTGAAAGGGAGAATAGAGTAAGAACATTTAAAAAAATGCTCAATCTCTAAATAAATGAGCAAAATAACAACGTATAATATAATAGAATAATAACTAATATCGATATCATACGTACGATGAGAATAATATATAAGTTTTTAAGAATTATAATGTCGTATTAAGTAATATGAAATATAAAAATAGGTTAAGAATAATATGTATGTATGTAGTTAATTAATACAATATTTTTGTAGTTTTGTAGAAAGCGAAATAATTGTGTATTTCTTTTAACTTAATAAATAATAAAATAAAATAAACTAAAAAACCTAATAAACTAATAACAAAACAGATATGCCTAGCGAAAGTTCTACACTGTAGAGCTATGACAAGGGATGGTACGTAATCCGTAACACAAATAGGGGACGTAAAACCAACAGGAATGTCGGATTGATGGTCCAATGAGAACCATTTTATTTGGTCTGTAAATTAAAAGGCTTTTATTTCAATATGACTGTCGGATTATTTACTTAATCTTTTACGAATAAACTGGCTTAATTCCCGTGAAAAAAGTATAGCTTGTTTGCTTTAGGTTACGTGGTCAGTAACTTTGTCATTATTCATTGTTAGGTATTTTTGTTGCCATGAAAAGTCTTCTTCTAACATTTTGAGTGAAAAATCTAGCTTCTACATAAAAAAGCAATGTCTACTAAAAATAAACTTAATGCCATGAATGAGGAATTGAGAAAAATATTAAGGCTTATAAATTATAGATTCATTTGGATCAACAAACGCCGATATTGAATATATAAGTTTTATTTTATATATATAATATAGCTATATATATTCTAGCTATATATAATCTAGCTTCTGCATACAAAAGCAATGTCTACTAAAGAGAAACTTATGCAATGAATGAGGAATTGAGAAAAATATTAAGGATTATAAATTATACATTCATATGGATCAACAAACGCCGATACCGAATATATTTCAGAGTGGAAGATACTCTCAGTATCGCCCTGGTGAAAGACCACCATTCAGAATTGAAACGTTGCTTGAAATGGCTTTTAGCTGTGTTTGGTGACCAGATCTGAATAGCCAGGTATTCCCAACCTTCCTCTTCCCCTTCTCCTTCCCCTCCCCAATAACTTCAGCCTCACAACATTCCCCAATTGGGAATGCCATAGTCTCACTGGCTCCAGACGGTTGGGAGCAGTTGGGACTCTTGTGAGGTATTCATATAAAAAAATATATATATATATAATATCTAGTTATATATGTATATATATAATCTAGCTTCTACATTCAAAAGCAATGTCTACTAAACAGAAACATAATGCCATGAATGAGGAATAAAAAACATTTTTAAGGCTTATAAATTATGCATTCATATGGATTAACAAACGCCGATACTGAATATATAAGTTTTATTATATTATTTATATACGAGTATGTAATTATATGTAGAATTTATAAATAATTATTTAAAAGAGAACTAGAAACCATCTCATCAAAACAGCCTGTTTCCTTGGTACCATTTGATCGACATCACGCAGTTGTTCGTGCCTAAATTCTTTCTGTTTAAATTCATGCCGTGTGACCATATGAGGCTTCAGTGACGTCACGCGGTCACCGCTACTTACCAATCGGAATAGAGCTGGTTTAGTTGGTTTTAAAAAATCTAACTTTGTGAATTAATTTAATCATGAAAACGAAGTGAATTTTTTAATATTTTTTTTTATTATTTTTAATTATTGGTTGTTAAGTTAGAAGGTTGATAATTTTTTTAACTGGAAACGTCCCTAATGAACTAGTTGTTTATTAGAGGGCTAGGTTGATAGAAATAGAACAACTTGAAAGAGATGAGGTGTGATTTTTAAAAATTGAATACCGCTTAGTGGAAGCTTTCAGTATTGCCCCTGTAAAAGATGACCATTCAGAATTGACTTTATTAACTGTAAATTTAAGATATAGTATTGAATAGCAAGATCGCACGGGTTAAACTAAAAAAAAAGTTTATCGGGACTTTTTGCATAACATTTTTGGTAAAATGTCTTAAATAAAAAAAATAGATTAAATTCAGCTTGTAAAACCTTTAGCGGCGTTTGTTACAAGATCTCAATAGCCAACACTCAACCATCATCCTCTCCATCACCTCCATCTCTTTTTTTCTTTCTCTCTTAAACTTCACAATATACGCCAATCAGTAATGCCATGCTCCCAATAGATTCGGGCAATTTATGCAGTTATCTCATAAAATAAAATCGCTTAATAAATTAAGCAATCCAGAATAAGTATTTATAGGAATACATAGCTTCATGACTTCCAACCCGAACAGTTCGTTGTGTGTTTTTATTTACTATGTATTGTATTCTATGTAACAATACGTATTATATATTCCATACGGATTTAAAAAATATATATTTTAACATTCAAATTGAGGTGAGTTGTAAGAAATATATTTTCGGTTTATTTACAGGGAAGGAATTTCGAATAAGTGGTAATTGAATATTCAGAAGTTCAACCTAATTCAAAAGAAAACACAAAAGTACTATAGCTTCCTTCGAAATGGAGTGGTAGAAAATATTATAATACAGGGTTATTCTAAATGATGTACTCAATTTTTACTATATTTTCTAAATTATATATACGTTTTATGTGAATGATCTATAGATCAATTGAAAGAGGAGTTCCGAATGTTTCGAATCCCACTGCAAGATTGCTGATAGTTGCAAACGATCACCAGAGTGCTCGCGCCGCCAAGCAACCATTTCGCGTCAGTTGTTAGTAAAATGGCTACTATGCAGCACAAGGTTTTCTGTGTTCCTGAGTTCTGTAAAACTGAGTCGGTAGCTATAGTGCAGCGTACCTTTCGTATCCATTTTTACATTGAACCTCCAAGTAGAAAGATCATTTGTCGTTGATATCACCAAATTGAATAGAATTAAAGTCTTTGTAAAGAAAAAAGCTGGGACCGACCGCAAATGCCAAAGGAGAACCCGCAAAATAGAGTCCATAATTTTGAATAACCCTGTACATACTGTTGTATTTGTCTCTTGATAAATCAAACTTTGATAATTTATTAATGAATTACAGGATACACAGAATCTCAGTATAATGGATTTGTAGAGCCAGGAAGTAAGCTCCTTCTAATTCAATGGTAATTCTTGAGAGGTTCTCAAATATCACTAATGTACTGTCTTGCCGATCGCGACATCTATATGAAACAGTCGAAACTAAGATATTACAAATACCTTCATAGGTACATGCACATTAACCCTTACCACTCCATTATTTTTTTAATATTTGTTGTCAGCCAACTCTAATTTAAATAATGTCAAAATATTAATTTATTGATAGGGAGTTACAAAAAGGTTATTTTATATTTAAACAAAAACGGAAAACAGTCAAAATCTTATTAAAACGTGAATTTAAATGTTTTTTATCGAATAATCACAAGGAACAACGTCACGTGTCAAGTTTTGCGCGCGAAAATACACCGGCGCCGGCACATCTTATCTTGTCGGCCGCCAGCCGACAACTGATTTGTAGCGTACAAATAGTGATGTCGGCTGGTACCCGACAAAGGAGTGGTAAGGGTTAATAACATACGTCATGTTATTAAGGCGGGTGACAAAAAAAATCTTCAAAGTCAAATTAATTTTAGAAGGCAGAGAGAGAGAGAGAGAAATGATTATGTTGGCCCCCTTTTGCTGTCACGCAAATGCTTGCTTATCAAAGCGTTCAAGAATATTTCTCAAAACATTTAGTTACTCAAATTTCGGGCAGCATTTCAAATATTCAATCTCAAGTATTATTCATTATTTCTGGAATCCCATTGCCTTTTCGGCATAGAAACAACCTTAAGATAACCGAACTGAAAAAATACAGAGCGGTTAAATCCTTGGATCTTGACGGCCAGCAGATGTCACCAATTTTCGATATTAATCGGTCTGGAAACATTCTCCTCAAAACTTTAATAATAACATGGCAAAGTGCTCTATAGCAAATTTGTCACGTCCGAACTGCCGACAAGTAAAATAACTAAGTAACGAAATTTCCAACTTCCATTTCCATTACGGTGTAATGAATAAAACACGGCTGTTGACAAATATTGATCTTTCCAATCGGACCGAGTGTTTGCAAGTAATACAGATGGTTTACATAATAATCATTATTATGCCACGATATTACGAAATATTAACAATCTAAACATTTACTAACCATTTATCGAACATACGGCTTCGAGTAAGGCTTTCGACCACGAATTCGGAGATTACAGGCTAAATTATTCATTTAAAAAATTACTTTATCTTGTTTCATAATCAAATTATTTTACCTTGTTTCACAATTAAATTATTTTACCTTGTTTCACAATTAAATTATTTTACCGTGTTTCACAATTAAATTATTTTGTCTTGTTTCACAATTAAATTATTTTATCTTGTTTCACAATTAAATTATTTTATCTTGTTTTACAATTACGTAATTTTATCTTGTTAAACAATTAAATTATTTATAACGATTATATTTGCGGCATGTATCAGGGTGGAAGATGCTCTTAGAATCGTCCAGGTGAAAGAACCCTATTCAAAATCGAAACTTTGCTTGAAATGGCATTTGTCGTGTTTTGTAACCAAATCTGAATAGACAGGTAGGTCCCCACCTTCCTCCCTCTCAGTTCCTTCTCTTCTTCACTATATTCAGCATTATTAAATATCCCAATTGGGGGTGCCAAAGTTTTATTGGCTCCAGTTTAATTTTTTTTTAATCATAAAAGAATGTAAAATCATGAAAGAATGATTACTTTAATGGCCTATATTTCATAATTGAAAAAAAAAATATACTTATAATAAAAAAAGTGTACGATAGAACCATTAGAGATGTTCCAAGCTATTTTGCACCAATTTGAACAGCTTTTGGTGAACACAAATACTTTCAAACGTGCGCTCTTTAAAGTGATTTGGCAATACATCCTGGTTTTTTCATGATTTTTATTGAATATCATGTATTTCTTTTTGGCCGCCCGGTACAAGAAAAGTGGTAAAATATGGTTGAATATTGCTCTGAAACAAGCGTACATAAGTATGATGAAGGGATGTTAAATTGTATGTGAAATTAAGAAATTTCTTTAGAGTGGGAACAGCGGAATGAAATTTAAAAATGTACCAAAGCGTTCTACCGCAAATACATTATTCACGCAAAGTGTGCTTTTCTACGTCTCGCCTCCGGTCGGAATGGAAAATGGGCGTTTCTGAACCTCAGTGAGAAAATCACTGGAAGCGAAATGCTGAAAATAAGGCATTAGTTAGGGGGTAATGGTCTCCACTTATTACATGCCTACATCATTGAAACAACCCGCAGAGAATTAACCTGCACATATTACAATTTTTATTTTATTTATTAGGATGAAATAAAATAATAATAAGGTCATCAATCTATTTAAAAAATGATCTCATCAAGCATTGAGTATTAGATACAAAATAATTCATTTTTAATTATTAATTGTTTTTGTGTTTAATTCGTAGAACACCATTTTTTTAAAATATATTATAAAGTAAATTTAATAATGTTATTATTAAGTTATGTAAATATATATTTTTTTATTATTGTGGTAGCTGTTTCGGTGTTCAAGGCCATTTTCAAATTGCGGTTAATCCACACTCTGACGACTTATTTATATGGTTTCATTTACTCCCACCCCTTTCTAATTTGGACGGGTTTTTAAAGAGAATGATTTATTTTCGGTAAAATCAATTTAGTTAATAATTACAATTCTCTATTCTGTGAAGTTTTTACATTTATGATGTGTTTTAATAAAAACTAAAAATACTTGCAGAACTTAAAAATGACATTTTTTAATTTGATTTACATTAAATAAAAAATAAAACAAATATTACATTATATTATAAAGTAGAAAATAAAAGAAAAATAATGGTAGAAATCAAGAACACTATCAACATTTTATTCTACAAAATAATAACATATTGTATTACGCGTTTCTCACTTAACCCTAGATGACCAATCTCAGTCGTTTCGACTAACACTAGGTGTATTTTAGGCTGATCTCTTTAACTAACAGCTTAGAGGGCTTGCAGGGAATGACCGTGCTATGGAGGTAAGTGCTGCCATTTTATGTACTAGACACCCTTGTTAGTTCAGTTTATGGAGAACATAAATAAAATAAATGGGACTATTTTAATGTACTAAAGATTTTTTTTTGATTTTTTTTAAGGGAATTAATCATTTCAGAACCAGTCAGTTACAGATTACGATATAAATCTTGTATTCTCGTTAATAATCAGAATAATACAGAGATTGGTGTTACCGCTAATTTTGATCACGTAGAATTTGTTGTTAATATATATATATATATACTTTTTTTTTTAATAAATACGTACTAATAAAAATGCTTTATTCCATAAGGCGTACAGGGTAGTGCAATGCAATATGTTCCATCGGTTACATTAATAACGGTGACAGGATAATTCAACACGGGTATGAATCGGCCCACTTTTAAAAGTGATATAAAGTTATTAAAATTACCTACGAACAAGCTAGCAGATAATCTAATTTATCTTTTTAAAAAAACGTATTTTTGATGACATCATATCACTTTTAAAAAGAATATTGAATTATCATGAAACCAATATACAAAAATAAATAATAATACTTAATAAAAGGGAGAAAATAAAATAAAAATATTTAAAATATATTAATTAGCAAATTGAAAAATATTTATAGTGGATATCTGATGGTTTCCGGTCTCCAGGGGGACATCAGGAGGAACTCTATCTAGGCAGCTATGTAGAGTAGTTATTTATTACTTGGGTTACTAAAAATTACAAAAAGGTTTTTTTTTTTAAATTTTTTATCCTTCTTATGAAGTTGTTTTATAAAATAATTTAAACATTTTAAACGTTCGTAATCAAAAAAATGTATTTTGTGAGTGATAGTGGTGTTGTTTTGTTTCAAGAGTTTAAATCACTACGTACGAGTACTTTTGTTACTTAATTATATTACTGCGCTACCGGTTCCGAAACATCCGTGTCATTCACAAGCATTCTTAAAACACTGATGAAAACTCTTAATGCCTGGAAATTATTACATAGTTAATGCCCAAGAAATACAAAAAAAAATAGTAGTGTTAGTCAAATTTACTAATGATTAGTCTTCTAGGGTTAAACAGATAATATTAACTTCTAAAAATGAAGTATATTTCTTCACAATCAGGACTTCACTTTTTGTCCCGTGCTGCAGCCTGCAGGGTGAAAATCTTCCTGATTGTAGTCAACCACAAATAGGAGAGTAACCACCTGAATAATGTAAATATTTATATATATATATCCATGTGCATATTGTATATATATATAATACCTACATCTAAAAACTTGAATGTTAATGACAATTCATAAAATATTTCAAGGTATTTGGTCGAAGTACCTTGTTTAATTTAAAAGTAAATAAATCATTGAATTTTGCAAAAACTTATTGACGCTTATAAACAACATTTTAATATATTAATCATTGCAGACAATATTAACAACTCTCAAAACGAAATATGAAATCGAAAAGACACAGAAAAGAAAAAGACAACGGTAGCAGCTGCTTAAAACTATCTTAAAATATCTAGAACATCGAAAGTTCTTGAACTAAAATACTTGGAGAACTTGATAATAACGTTAATAAATTTGGTTTATTTTTAATTGTTAATTTTTAAACAATTAAATGCAGTTAAAATGATTTTTTTTATAAAAAAAACCTTGGTAACATTTGTCCACTTATTTATTTTCAACCGGATCGGTTTCACCCTATCACGGGCATCCTCAGACTGGTACACTGAATACTAAATCTATGGTATATATAGCATGGATGTCGGGAGTGAGTTCTACCAATTAAACACAATAACAACCATTTGAAATTCTTACTTGAACATAGAATTAATTCCATTGGACTGTTTGAAGTATGGAACTTGAACCTTCTTATCCAATTTGAATTTTAAAGAATATCATCTATTCAGTGGTGTTTAGTATTAAAGGATTTGGATTAAAGTACAGCAGGTGTGAAATATAAAGAATTTTCGCTCCATAAAGGTAATGTTACCATTATAATAATACATCGTCACTCGATTTCTCCTTCAATAGCAGTACTGCTTCCTGCACCCTATACCCCGTAATATGAATTTCCAGTGCATCGCTCACAGTGCTGCATCTGAATGCGATATTACCATGGCGGATCCGGGGAGTGTAAATTATATTTATTTTCGGGATACGCGATACAGATCCCGCCTCAGTCGACGTATTGCAATATTTTCA
>JAHDVE020001818.1:0-19561 GCA_022606495.2 Halesus radiatus | reverse complement strand
ACGGCTCTCCAACTGGTACCAGATGTTTTTTATACACGTGTTTGCCGAGAATTGCAAACATCCCATCTTTAAAATATGCATTATAGTATTCCTGCAAAGATCATCATTCTTGAAAATGATGTTTTAAAAATGTCAACGTTCATCGCAATCATATAGGCGTGGGATTTAAGTTAATATTGTAAGGTACTAGCTGATGCGTACCCGGCCTTGGTCGGGATTATTTTTTTATTATGTTGGAATAAAGTTGTGAAGTTTTGAATTCTTGCTTGTCGTTTGGGTGACATAATTGATTTGAAAGTGAAAGTAATACTTTGAGACGACGATTGCTTCCTGTAATCATAGAAACAAAGAAACATTCATTTGAATTCTTTTTTTTTCATTTCAAACATATATTTTTTCAAAATATATTTAATTAATAAAGTTCTTACTTGTGAACCCACTTGTGTTTTCAATTTTGAAAATATTCTACAAAAACAAACCTTCTTCTTTTGAATATGTAATCTATGGCTAACCAGAGTGGTATATCTATGGGCTAACATAAACATGGCGGGATCAATGTTTTGATATGATTGTCTGAAATAAATATTGTAATCAAACAAATACGTAAAGATGAGAAATTTCTAACCATCAATATACCTATACTCAGTTATGTAAGACTTACAAATTATAAAGTGCAGTTACAAAAAAAAAAGAATAAAAAAAAATCGTGAAAAAACATTTGAATGGCCTGTCAATTTTCGCCATTTCCCTTCCTCTTCTCTCTTCTCTTTCCAATTCTGCTGGATTTTCAAATAACGGAGGCTACAGACCGACTGCCCACACAGCGGTCCCACAGACTCCAGGCGAAATAATATACCTTATAATAACAACGAAGTTTGCTGATATTTCACCCCAAGTGCCCTTTACTTTGATGGGTTTACCTATAAATAATACACGTTTACTTGGATAATCTATTCAGGGATGCTCTTCTTAGTTCACATCACTCTGGCAGTGGTGCTTATAGAGTTTATTAAACAATTTGTCTAACAGCAAGTTCTTCTTATTAACCGACTAACCGCAGGTAGATATAATGCTACACAATTCGTTCATGATGCGCAGCCCTTGCTTCATTCATATATATGTACCCAAATATGATACATATACATCGTAGCATATATCATACAGTAAAGTTAGCCTCTCAGAAGCTGGGCGTACTGTACAGAGCCCGCAGATACTTTAATAGTACACATCTGCTGACCCTACACCTCGCACATGCGCCCCACTGTAGACTTTGGTAGCCACCTCTGGTCAGGAGTCCCAAAATATCTAAAAAAAACGGGCGGTCCGTTTGATAGATTCGCCTATCATAACAAACGGATTGCAATCTTTGGAGCACAGATGTCAGAATACTGTCCGTGTTCTACCCGTATTTGGAAACTAGCGTCATTGATCCCCTCGGCACCGGTGCACAGTCGGGAAACACGCCAAACGTGTGACCAACATTTGTACCCGGTTGAAATTTATCACATGAGAACGGGTAGCTTCTACGAGTAGTTCTTCTGTTCAACAGCTTCTTTTGTTTCCTCCCTACTACAACATGGGTCTCAATATTATAAACACTGCAAATTGCATGATATTGCGGTTACTATTTTATTCTTATTTATTGTAGATATCACATTTGTTAGAAGACTAATGGTAGAAAAAAAAGTCAGGATTTAATTTTAAAACTAAAAATTTTACAAAAAACAAAGTACATGAAATGATCTTAAAAAGCTAAAATGATATTTTGCATTTACAGAAAAATAAGTGTCTCGTTATATTTTTTGACAATAAAAATGATTGATTATGAAAATGATTTTGCTTGGTGAAAATTCTTACTAAGAATTTAAAATTCTAAACAGAAAAATCTGTGCAAATTTTATGAGAGCTTGTCGCTCGAGAATTTTTACTGTTTCAAATCTCTTCTTGATAAGATGGTAGAGTGTACAAAATTAAAAATGCTGAATGTTTGTTAATTTGCCCTTGAGGTTATCCATCAAAGCTATAAGTATTATTATCAATAATAGTTACGAACAATTATTTCACGCAAAAAGATATTTTCCACTAAATATGTCTATGTGGATGTTAACATAGTATAATAGGCGTTCATTCCTTTCTCAGAAAGTCCCACCTATCAGGAAACTAGAGTCGTGCTGAAGGCAAAGGTGTGACCGGTATTACTAATAAGAAATCAATAGTAGCTTCATATGAAAAAAATCCACAGTGAGCTTTGAACATGATGTGGGAGGAGTGGGTGAGGCCAACTTTGAGAAACAAGCAAGAAGCTTTCAAGCAACGAAAATATAAACTAAACATTTAAACTGAATTAAGAAATATTAAAGAATTCTTTTGAATTTAAAACTTTTTAAACGTAATTAGATAGGCCTCAAATTCTTTCAAAGAATTACAAGTTTTTCTGTAGAAATGTATTTGGTAATGTATTTAAGAGGAATGGCTGCGCTGCCTGTTTTATACATAACTTGATTTTTGATTTGATGCCAAAATAACCGTCCATACTGAATGTTATATTTTGTTTAAATTAAAGGTTTAGTAAATATCTAGTACGAATGAGAAGTATTTCAATTATTTTTTATTTAAATTATGAAGGCCATGAAAAAAAATATTTTCATCATTTTAAAGACAATTTAGAAAATTATTTGCGTGTTTACTGTATTTAAAAAAAATATATATCATATTTGCTATGTAAATATCAAAATGTAAATGTAAAAATATAAAAAACAAAACATAAAAAAAAAACATTTTTCGGGTTGATATTTTAAATTATGTACGGCAAATTTGTGTTCCAACATAAATCGGTTGTTTTTAATTTAATTTTAAAGTTCACCATAATGCTAATTTATTAATGTTTTTTAAAATTTTATTTTTAATTCATTATATTTTCAAAGCAAACGGGGAAAAACTTTTTTTTAACACCACGTTAGCTTCCAAATATTTTTTAAAGGTCCCTCTAAAATCGTGAAAAATCAATTCCTTTAATAGCCTATATTTCAAAATGAGAAACAAAAATAATAAATTACTTCCAATCCATACTACATATTTACTATACTTTTTAATTTAAAAAAAAGATGTTGAGTATTTTGGCCTTAAATCCAAAATTAAGTTTTTTGTGAAACAGGCCGCCCAGCCGTTCCTCTTAACGTAATGCCATCCACTGCCTTCGATACCTGCCAATTGTTTTCAGTCCTCAAGCCTTTCCATCTTGATCCAATCTTCTTACGGGCAGACAATCCACCCTTCTTCGGTCTGTCTCTGGGTCGCTTCCACTGGGGCACGTATATCGTCACGAGTTTCAGAGTTGTGTCATCTAGATTTTTTTTTATGGGTAACGAACGCATCGTAGTTTTGTGACAAATAGAATCTGGCCATGGTAGCTTGCTCGCAATTAATTTGTCGAGTACATGTTTAATTTTAATTCTTTAGCAAATTAGTATTTTGCGTTTAAAGATTACATATTTAAAATCATCATTGTTTGGTTAATTGCAGATTTGGTAATTGTAATGAATGTCCATTAGTTTTTTATGTCTTTTTAAAAAAAAATTGTGTTTATTTGACTGCGTTCATTTGGCATATACATGAACAGTAACAAAAATACAATAATGTTTTATTTCAGCAACTTTTTTTTTAATAATGGTTAAACGTTAACCAGAATGACACGAATTAAGAGACATTATTTGTATGACTCTTGAAACCTTCAATTAAATAAATTTATACCCCGTGTCATGATGTGGTGAACCAACACGTCCGTTCTGCCATGTGATATACATAGCAGACCGTGATGCCGCCCCTTACAGTAGTTGTTTTTACCAAAGGAGCACTACACTTAAGCATAACGCAACTGCATGACAGAGACGGCTTGAAACCGGGACAACTGTAAGTATATAAAAGTACACATGATTGTCCAGTATCTCTTCATTGTCACGCATCATCCGAGATATACATTTTTTTTTAATTACAGTATTTTGACTATTACAATATATTTATTTTTTTATTTCAATACCACACAAGAGTCCTAAATTGCTCCCAACCGTCTGGAGCCAGTGAGACTATGGCATTCCCAATTGGAGAATGTTGTGAGGCTGAAGGTTTTGTGGAGGGAAAGGAGAAGGGGGAGAGGAAGGAGAAGGGGGAGAGGAAGGTGGGTAAAATGGGAAATACCAGGCTATTCAGATCTGGTCACCAAACACGGCTAAAAGCCATTTCAAGCAACGTTTCAATTCTGAATGGTGGTCTTTCACCAGGGCGATACTGAGAGTATCTTCCACTCTGGGACGTGTGCAAATATACTACATATTATTTTTAAATGAATTAATTGTGAAACAACACAAATTAATTTAATAAAAATTACTTTGAACCCGCGACCTTCGGATTCGTAGTCGAGAGCCTTACGCCTCGACCATGGAGTGAATTCATAAATGACGAAGGTCATTATACAAAAATGCCAAGTCAGTAAGGGAGTTTGTAAAATAAAAAGAAAGAGTATTGCTTAGACGTATTTTGCATATCTGCATCACAAAACACTAGAGTAGAATTTATGCCATTCAAACCACATAACGAAACCATTATCATGCATAAATTGGCAAGATTTGTTCGACTCATTTCCGATCGACTATAGATGCGAACACAATGCATTGTTGATCGGCACAATTTTGCATAGATTTTTTTTTCATTAGCTAGAGTGTTTCGTTTCATTAATTTATAAATTGTTTTGATTTTTTTTTATTTCAATGTACTAATGAATTAATGAAAGGAAATGAGGAAGAATTGAATTCTAGCCTTGGAAATATCTATGTTGTAGGAAGAAGAATTATAAAAACCGGCAAGATGAGCAGTCAGTAGAGACGAGCTCTTGAGTATGAAAATGACGTAACATGCGGCGAATGTTGGGCACGCGTTTGACATGTTTTATTAATGTCCGTGTTAGTGCTGGACTTCAATTGGACGACAATTCGAAATAACGTCAACGGCTGCTATCATTGGCAATTGTCAACTAATTTCAATAATTTTAATACAATCTGATAAAATATAATAAATTAATCAGAATCTTTTTGTTAACACCACTTTTTTAATGTATAAATATCAACATGTTTCGAAAGCGAAGCGTTCCGCATCAGGATAATCAGTATATTAAAAATAATGACAAAAAGAGTATAATATTTAATATATAAAGGCCCATTAGGGCGTTAATATAAATAAATAAATATTGGAAATAATACTTGAAAGTATCGCCGACCTAGAGGCAAATACTAACAAAAATAATTCCAATGATAGGAACATCCAAATGTTGGGGCATTTGGTACTGCTACAGCCAAGGATTCAACGAACCGACGATTCAACGATCCAACGAGCAATGAGCCAACAGCTACTTTACTTGCCATCGGCTGAATTGCTTGACGCTTGACGCTACATATATAAGCGGTATCGGATGGGAAACTCTACAAAGACGTCTGGCAGGAAGGAACATAACCAAAAGGTCATTACGAATCACGCATAAAATCATTCACACAGTATAAACTGTTACACCGTCTCAATTTTAATACATCCTGTTCCTAACCACATAAACAAATACGGGCAAAGAACTTTGGATTACCTGATGTTTAAATATGTTACCTGCTGAAATAAAATATATATTGAAAACTTGGCTAGCTGAAAGAAACTATTTGTATTAGATAATTAGAAAATATTATTTTATCTACGATTTATTGTTGGCATTTATGTTTTAGTTTATTTTTTAAAAATATTTTTGTTGAAATATTTGTGTTTTAAGTTTGTTATGTACGTTTTTTTATTTTGTGGAATTAAATATTTTTTAACTATTTTAATTAAGCTATGTAAGTATTTCAACAAAGCTATGCGTGCAATCAAATATGTTAAAATACTGCCAATAGCGGCCCGGTCTATAGGTTTCCAGCCTTTTGAAACTGTGAAACGTTCTTTCAATAAACGTCGGTTTATCGACGCTGAAATTGAAACTGAGATCTGGTCACCAAACACGGCTATAGCCATTTCAAGCAACGCTCCGATTCCGAACGGTTGTCTTTCACCAGACTTATACATAGCAGAATCTCACAGCAATTCCATAGATTTTTTGTTACAAACTTTAATCCGAAGTCTTAAGATAACGACGACCTTATGCTCCGTACGTTTTCGTATAAAAACTACATAATCATACATTACCAGTAAAACGTGCGAAATATTTCTTGAACCTTATTATGTAGTATACTCGGTGTTTTTGCCTCTGCCTTACAAAAAGCTTAGGAGAGAAACCTCTCCGCATAATAACGAAAGGAACCATAATATGGACACATTCCTACATAACTCATGCGTTCCAGTTACCTGTCTGTAATCCCAAATTTTGATAACGCTTTCAATGTGAATAATAATAATAATAGTTGGATGATTTGTATAGCGCCGTTTTTGTGAAAAATCACCTCAAGGGCGCTGTACAAATATTTCTTACCTAATTATGTTTGTTGTTTTGTTTGTTTTTGTAGCTTTATTTAGAGCAAATTTTCATACATCTAGTAAGAAGAAACATATAAGATACATAATAAAATAAATAGAGTCATAAAATTATAACGGAAAGAATACAGTTAATAAAAAAAAAGAAATACAGTTACCCCAGTTCAAAAAAAAAATAGGGTTTAAGAAATACAGTTAATACAAATAGAAATACAAGTCATAAATTTTTCTTTATGTATATAGCACATGTTTTACGGAAAGACTTGAGGCTTCCTTTATGGAATTTGGTAGGTTATTATAAAGTTTTTGCCCTACAATTTATATATATTATATATTTTATATATTTTATATATTTTATGTATTTTATGTTTAATATTTTATGTACAAACAGATACAGAAAAACATACTTACCTGGCAGGTCGCTTCAGATGAACACAGTTGTAGAAAAATTTATAGAGATGATAGTTTTACATGGTTATTTGTTTCTCCTTTTCTATTGATGTTACATTTATTAGATGATTGGTGGCACAAGAAGAGGTGGTATTTAATGAATTATTGGTATTAATTTTTAGGACTGAAAAGCATTCATAAAATGAATTTTAGGACTCGAGAATATCTATAAAATTACCTTAAAAAGCGTAAGAAGCTTTTAATAAATATTAACGTTTTTTTTTAATTTATTTTACGCTTTGGTTATTTACAGTGTTGCGGGCTGTGGACGCATTTGCGCACCGATGCGTGAATTTTTAATTTTATTTTATTATTTTATTTATTTTTATTTTATTTTTATTTATTTATTTAATGACTTTAGGTAAATACTAACCGGCTAGCCTAGCTAAGCAATTTACAGGTGAATTTCTTCAATTTATGGATACGATTGTCTGAAAATATGTGTTTTAAGTTTAGTTTTTAGTGAAGTACTGTTTAAACAACTTTTTAGATTATTGCCCAAAATCCAAACATTTGTTTTTCTTACATATTCGTAAAAGGCACTTACTTTGTGGCTTGCGATAATTACAATATAAATACATACGTTTATTTTTAACCATTTCAACTAAATATCGACGGATTTCGGAAGTTCCCTTTTTCGTCAGGGCTATATTAACCGCCCTACCCATGCGAACGTACGTGATACAGCCGCTATGTTATCGTCCGAACGCAACAAGCCGTATCCCGTACGTTCAGGTGCAAAAAAACTATACCCAAAACCCACAAAACATTCGTATACGTCAAGTTTGTTTCTGCGTCATCTCGTTTAGTATTTCGAGGTCCGCCGAAGCTAACGGATACGTTCGGGTATTTTCGTCTCTCCCATATAAGTTATATTGTAAAAACGTATTGTAATTGCGAAATCTAATTTAAAAAAAAACGATCTTTTTTTATCTACTTTTTGATTAATTACCCAAAGGACGCGCGGTTAAAATTAAAAAAAGATACAAATTAATTAGAGACATACATGAATATTTAGATGTTGGAGTGGGAGGCTGTAGTTGGGGGGTTTTCAGGAGGTCCCGGGCGGTTTACTGGAAAAATATCTATAAGATGACTAACTATGCGATAAATTTATTTGGGGTTATTTAATATACTAGAAATAATATTTAGAGATTTTATAATTTCAGCGCTTCGAAATGATATATTTTTCGCCTTTATTTTTATAATGAAAAATTCTAATCCATGTATCTTTATTATAAGGGTTGTTTTTCTGTCATTCCATGATTTTTTAAATCAAACTTATTTAAGATTGACTAACTAGCTAACCATGTGACTGTTTCTTTGCATCTGCCAATGTCACCTACAATATTGTCTTATCGGTTGGGGAACTTTATGCGAATCCAACTTAAAATCAGTAATCGAAGCACGAAAGGCAGTTTTGAAAATTATGCTTGGAGTTCTCTTCAGAACTTCTTCAGACTCTTTTTTTAAATTTTATAATGCACTAACTGATGTGTACCCGGCCTTGCTAGGGATTTTTTTAATATAAAGTTTAGAATTCTTGCTTGTCGTTTGGGTCCCATAATTTGGGTCTTTGACAGCGAAAGTAATGCCTTGTGACGTCTATCACTATCTCTAAACAAAGAAACATTCATTTTGAAAATTTATTTTATTTCAAACATTTATTTTTTTCAAATATATCTAAATAATGTAGTTCTTAAGTGTATACCTACTTGTGTTTTCCATTTTGAAAATATTCTACGCAAACAAATATTTTTATTTTGAATATGTAATCTGTGGGTAACCAGAGTGGCATATCTATGGGATAACTTCAATACAACAAGGCGGGTCGAATGTTTTTCGGGTAGGATTTTATTCAAACTACTCTTCCTCAAAACCTTCCCGGCAGTAATAAGAACAAATTGTACTATATTCAGCGAAGTCGGTTGAGAAAATCGAAGACAGACAGACGAACATTCATTTTTATATATAAAAAATATTTTTATAAAAATAAACAAAAAATAATTATTATGGAACATTGCCCTCCACACAAGGAGTTCATCTGTTTTATGGAGGGAATTTTTCAATGGTAAACTTATTTAGTCCAGTGGAATACTTAATAATTGAAAATTAGCAAAACATAAGTATTTTAAACAAATATTTTTTATTAATTGATAAACTAAAGTTTTTTTAAGACAAGATTTTTGTGCATAGCGCAAAGGGTAACAATTATTTTTATAGCACAATAATTATTAGCCTGAAACACTCATCCAAATTGAAAAAACCTTCCGAGAAAAGATAAATGTAGCCGACAGGACTCGAACCTGCAAGACATAATTTGTCTCGACGCCATCTATTGAGGGATTTAGCCGTTACAAGCCTTTCTCATACTAATAAAGTTGGTTGTTTACAGGTGAAATATAATAAAAACAGTAATTATTGAATGAAACACTAGTATATATTGATTAACTTGGCGGGTTTGCGATAAGCCGACGTAGCTCAACGGTAGAGCAACTGACCGGCAAATCAGAAGGGTGCGGGTTCGAGTCCTGTCGGCGACATTTATCTTTTCTCGGAAGGTTTTTTAAATTTGGATGAGTGTTTCAGGCTAATAATTATTGTTTATAAAAATAAATATTTTTTACTTATAAAATACACATTAAAAAAAAACAGAAGAAGAACAAAGGTTTTATTTTAGAAGGGTTGCAGCCAGATCCATGTACGAATTATATATTGTGCAAGTCTAGATGTGTTTGATTGTGTAGGAAGTGAATTGTAAAGTTTAATAGCCTGTGGTGTGTAGTATTTTTCCCAGAGGACATCCTCTGGGAAAAATACTACAAATGGTTTGTTTTGGGTGTTTATATAGTTAATGTGCGAATCTTGTTCTAGTATTACGAGTATTTTGTGAGATGTTAAATGTATTCATGTTATTGCAGATGAACTCGCTACTTTATGATAATATCAATTGAATATTGTACTGAGAATTTAAAAAATATGGTTGTAGGGGGTGTTTGCAATAGTATTACTTTGTTATCTGAGCTTTAAACAGTCTAGCAATAGCACATCCCCAAGCAGTGATGCCGTATTCAAAAGATATTTTGTTTTATGTGTTCAAAAACCAGAAAAACTTTGCACTTACATCGATTTTTAACGCTAATCGCTATGGGAAATATTTACGTCCGCCAAGTTACTGCATGGTTAGAAACCCTGATAACATAAGCCGACTGATAAAAGTCCCGAGTATACTGAAATTCCGGTTGAAGTTTCACAAGAAGCCAACATCCTCATACGAAATACAATTTATCATCCAAACTCCTTGTGCAAACAATATTTTGTAGGAAATTAAACTGCCGGGACACGGATTTTAGATCCACCAGCGCTTTTGTATTCAACTAATTAACATTTATAATACCGCCAGACAAACTCGGCACTCTAACATAATGCTGTATCAAATTTGAAGCTTTTGGGCATAAGCTTTTAAGCGCGTGTGGTTTTGTGTTTAGTTTCAGAAGGTCAGCATTCCACTATTTACCGTTAGGCACGCGACGGCAGCGCCAATCTGGCGACATCTGATAAACCAACAAAGATACTAGTGTGTGTTAATGCAGTATAACAAAATACCGTAGAAATATGACTATTTTCCATACATTTAGATGACAACACGCTACACCAGCGCCCCTGGCGATGCGAGTTGTCGGAATTATGTCTTTCCATTCGTTTTAATAATTTTTTTAATGAAAAATTTTCATATTAAATTACGGAAACCGAAAATTCAAAAAAAAAAATTATCCCATATACGATTATAGTCCCTTTTTGGTCATATATTTATATATATATATATATTTAAAGATGCTATTATGATTGTATTGAAATTTAAAGCCTCGCTCTTGGAGCGCTTTCTAAATTATTTAGAAAGATAATAAAATATTTATTATAATAGCAATACCGTCTGAAAGCGCGGTAGTGTGGAATATTGCCGGTATTTTGACGTCTATGACATTTGATTACATAATATGTATATGAGTACATGAACAAAAATAGGAATAAGGTCTTATGTATGTAATATTTATTTTATTAATTTTCCTTATAAATTCAAATTTGTCGTAGGTGCAACATGGTGGAAAGAATCATAAAAAAAACAGGTTTCTCGGGACCTGTTGTCAGGTGAACAATAATATACTACATAATATAATAATATGTAAAATATATGTAAAAATATATATAAAGAGCAAAAAGCTATCATGATGGAGAACAGGGGTGATGAAGATATCGTGTCGGGGTATAGATTCGACCGCGGAAATGAGAGTTATTATCTCTCAATCACAGTGTATATATATATATATATTTAGATTTCATCGCATTGTGAAAGAATATACAGCCAGGGGGGGATGATAACAAATATAGTCCAAAAGTGGGAAGAGAGGCAAATAAGATTAGAAACCTCTGCAATTGATCCACGTAAACTACAAAACATAATTCCTCTGTCTGACCACGACTCAATTACAAAAATTCGTTTATCTGGTTTTCAACATTAATGTGTACGTATTTTACATATTTTATCTATTTTTATTTTATCAGGATTTTAGCAATATTTTTATAATGCTTTCTACTTGCCTATTTCCTTGTGTATACTCGCACGTAAATATGTAAACAAATTTGTACGTTTTTTTGAATTGGATTTATTTCTAGCCTTCCAAAAATAAATTGTTTAATTTGTTTTCACTAATCTACCCACTTACGCTCGTTACTTTTCAATAACAGCATTTTCCGGAACTTAGTTAAAATATTTTTTAACAATTTCATCCTTCATATCTGAAATTTCCGACAGCAGGAAAATTCTTTACTCAAATAAAGACATATTCTTTCTTCAATTTATAACGCCTCGTTTAAACTATGTAAGTAGTATGTTAAAGGTTATTTATATATCGTTGACATTTTCACAAACCTCCAATATTATATTTCACAAACCTGTCAAAAGTATTTTAAATATTTATTACGCTTCACAGCTAACGTTAGAAAGAGTGATAAATAAATGAGTAGGTTGTACTGAGCTGTATTACAAATTACATCCGATATCCGAAAAAAAGTTTAGCTCTCCGTACGTCACTCTCAGATTATTTAACGAGCCATTTAAAAGTACATGGTACTTCCTTCCAATGTAATTAAAAAACAAGGTTAGTTCTTTCGATACCGATAATGACAAACACTTATTGGGTCTAGTAAATTGGAATATTCCACAAATATTTTAGTGGCTTTCAGTATACAATGATTTACAAAAACGAGTACTTATATTCGTTACTATGCTTCACCGATACCTTTATTCTAATATATATTAACATTTTTGTAATTAAATAATAAAAATTGTTATTTTTTTCTTGCTTCAGGTGAGTGTAGAGTTTACACATTTAACTCCTGGTTAAGAAGCCATATCAGTCGTTAAGAGGTAAGATTCATTTTATGCCTGATTGCACCCACTCTTGGCCTCATTCGCATTCATGATTATGTCATTTTATAAAGCTTTTGTTGTTTTATAATAAAAAAAATTGAATGATTTATATAGCGTTGTTTTCGTGAAACCCCTCAAGGGCGCTGCACAAATATTACTTACTAGGGTTTATCTGATTACATCTGAGTACAAACAGATACAGAAACTTACTTCCCTGCACCTGGCAGGTCACTCCAGATTAACACGTTACATTATAAAGTTCCTGGGAAGATATACTTTTGAACGCACAAAACACAATATTAGAAATCACTGCTTTGCTTGATTTTGCAGTTAGTATTTAATTCCTATTTGTCATTCATATTATATTTATTAGAAGATTACTGGCTAAAGAAGAATTGGTATATAATTTTAAAAAAAATTAAACTTGATATGGTATAGAAATTAGTTCAAGCTATAAAATTCTGAACTTCCGATGGGTTTGAGGTCATCAATATTGTCACACTCGGTTGTTCACATTTAATGTGCTTCATTAGAGTGTGTTTGATGTGTCAATTTCTTCACACATCAAACACATTGAGATCAGAGCGGCCTATCAAAATCAATATTCTTTCATTAGATTCATAGTTTTATAATAAGTTGGGATCTCATTGCTTAAAAATCTACCTCCTAGTCTATTTATTTCTATCGCTTACTATGGTGGCACATCTAGCAACCTCTTTATCACTGGTTAAAACTCTTTTCAAGCAGATTGATTTACCCCTGAATGCTTACAGCCTCCTTCTATCAATAATTCACTTCAAAATGGTTCCGTTTGATCTAAAAATCAAGATGGTGGCCGATCAAAGTTATCTCAGAATTTATCACCCAATAAATCTCTCGAGCATCGTTAAAACCTTGTCTGATCGTTCGCTGTCATTTAACCTTGTAGGGAACTTTAGCTTTGGGATGCAACTTAAATAATGTTCCGTGTTTGGCTAGATGATTTATACACCGTCTTCCTGTATCAACATTCATTGAATGCTAAACGTACATTGTTTAAGTTTATCGATGTAGCCTCTAGGTTCAACTAAACTTGTGTACCTCGGAAAAAGGCATTATTCATTTTTGTTGTCTGTTATATTGTGTAAATTATCATTACACATTTAATAATTTGTGTCCCAACCTAAATTTAGACAAATTTTTTCATTATATATATAATTCGACATTTAAGAAAAATATTACTCTTAACACCTCGACTCCGGTGATGGGTCTGATTTGACCCAGAGTTTTTTAAATAAAAGATTTTGCCGCAAATATTTCGTTTAGGCTAATTTCCTCTTGTCTATTCTTTTATCAAATATTTACCCACATCTCGACTCAAAAATGATTAAAATCGGACACGTTTTAAATAAGTTATTAGAATAATTGTGTATAAAAACACGCAAAAACTCTATCTCTTCTCATTTGAATTTGAGCAGCCGACGAAACAGTATATCTCTCGCTCTATCCTTCCGTCTTTGTCTCTCGCAGTCCTTAACACGCAGATGTTGTCAACCATTCGGGCACATTTCTAGTATTGTGATTATATTTTTATAACTTTGTTTTAATTTTTTTTATTTCGTACCATACTAACGCAATGGCAAGGCAACATTATTTAGCTGATAATGAGATTGAAAAGCTACTTAACAGTGAGATCAGTGATGATGGCGACTTGGAATTCGAAGCATTGGATCCAGAATTTGAAAGTGATCCGGAAGACATATTACTAGAGGAAATATCTGAAAGTGAAAATGGAAGTGATAATGCAGTTAGTGTAGGAAATCTGAGTGAATCCGCTGCAGATCAACTTGTCAAATTCCGGATTCCTTTAATTTTTTAATGAAAATTGTTCATTTAAATTTGTTTTGTTGAAAAATAAAAGTTTTAGTATTTTTAACTAAAATGTATGTCATTCAATGGTTTTAATTGTGACAAATAAATGTGTGAAAAAATTAAATACTCAAATAAGAACGCCATTATATAATATTTTCTAATATTTGCATAAGCAATCATCATATAATGTGGCAATAAATTTAATTTATTTTCTTTTTACACATCTTTCTATTAGAGGTACAGCCACAAGGAAGAATTAAATAAGTGATTTTATTTCTGGTATTTTAAATAATACATGATATACTTGTAAATGCACACCATCGATTTCCCGAAAATGTTAATAAATATAGAAACAAAAATGTTCGCTTCCACTGACTTCCTGGGCCGAGTCCTTACCCCCCTCCCGCACTGCCCTCCTCATTCCCCTGACCGTCGGCAGCGGTTGTCTCAAGACGCGACCGATTTAGTCGTGGTTTTGCTCTCGCGTGGTATGCCCGCGCTGCTGCATATCGAAGAACCGCAACATTTACGGAATACTAATTTCTAAAACATCTATCTTTATACAAGAAACACAAGGGATATGTTATGAGTTTATGAGGAATTAAATAATATCATATAAAAGTAACGATATGAACGAAAAATGCATAAAAAGCCTTTTATTTTCATCATTTCAGCCGGGTCTATCTGGACCCACCATCGCCGAATGTGTTTTATTTTGAACCTCCGGGTATTACGTGTTAATATCAATGCGCAATCACAACTCTCCAGTACATTCAGACACACAGGTACACATACACGCTCACACATAAGCATACACATACATATATAGACACATACCCATACACTTATACAATATACACTTTTTTCATATACCTCTTTATTTTTACCATGTCTATACCTTAGCATTGAACTAACCCCGCCTGTTAAAAAGTACATGATCGGTTACTAGATATTACATATTGACACATCATTGGTACCAATTCTTGTAATAATTTTCTAAAACCTCGTAATTTGTAACAACTCATTTTACGCATGTACTGTTCGTTTCTAAAATAAATAAACAAAAAAAGTGTTCGAATCGTTTTACATAAACTATTCAATAATATTAAGCAAGAAGTGTATGCCAAGATCGAGTTGTTTGGCGGTTCGTCCTCTCTGCCTACCCCTGCGGGGAAACGGTGTTATGGATAGTTAGTTAGTTTGTTAGTTTGAATCCCAATTCTCTGGTCACTGATGTCCCAAATAATAATGCACCATTTAAACGGTTAGAGGCAAACGTCGCGTGATACCATTTTATCACCAACCTAGTTCACTGCCGTCCACCTTTGTGACCGCGGTAGGCAATTATAAATATTTACAAAATGTTTATAGGAAAAAAAATAGAAGAGTATGTATGAGAAGATGTATGAATGCGAAAGAAGCATGAAGTAATTGGAACGGTGAGATCAGTCATCTCTACCTAGCGCTGCTGTGATTTAGTAGTTCATTGAGGTCAGAATGAATAGACTTGCTTTAACGTACCATTTCGACGCTGGAGACAAAGGTCACGTGGCAACCAATTTGGCACAAGTCAAGTTCACTGCCGTCCACGTTTGTTTCTCGTGATTTTGACTGCGGTAAGCAAATTATAAAACATTTATAAAAAAAGTCAAACTAAACAATAACAAAATATTCGATTTTCGTAAACAAGCTGATCCTTCTGACTTATTTGCTGTTTTACTTAAATTGGCTGTACATCTTACTCGCCCCTCGCCCCCTTTATTCTGGTTTCTTCCCTTTGCGTGTAAAGGTATCTCTATGTATTATTTGCTCGGTGGTTCAGGTAGTTTGTCGATTCCAATGAAAATATCCGATGGTTTTGTTTAGAGGTAAAGATATATCCATACAATTTTGAAGTTCAACATCATAATTAAAGGAGAGTGCATTTTTGAATATCTGATTAAATAAAGCGAGAGAATAAAGCTGGTGTAAAATAACATCCAAGAGGACTAGTTACTGAAATATCTCTTTTTGTGATGATGGCACTTACAACGTAAAGGGCATAAATGTTTATTTTGACCTCTGATGCATGAACTTTTTTTAAAACAAAAACCGTTCTTTCGAATTAAGTAATAGATAATATTAATTATTAATAAAAATACATCTCTTATTAGCAAAGGAAATTTTAAAAAAAAATCAGTATTTTTTTTTTGAAGATGTCTTTTACAGTCCTATCTTGAACATGAGGCCCTCTTCCACACCATCTGTCTCTTTCTACCCCACCCTCTGCTTAATAAATATATTGAAAACTTGGCATTTTTCATAGTTTTGTAAGCATGACCATAAGGAACTTTTTAAAAAAACGTCAAAAATTGTCAAATGATACCAAATTAAGCATGGAAGAAAGGAAATAATGAAATTAGTAATAGCCACAAATCAATGTGTAAGTATATGAAATACAGTTAAAGTTATTAAAAGGGTACATAATAAATTGAACACTAAAAACATAAATAATTAAATTGACAATTAAGAGTTATACAGATTTGAAATACAACTCCAATCGGTGAGATAAATGTTTCTTGCTTTCCGCACTTTTGAATGAAAAAAAGTAAAAATCGGGTAATAAATGTACTAAAATACATTGAAGAAATTATAATGTAATTTATTTAAGTGGCATGGTAATCCAATGGCTCTGCAAACTAGAGATACATAATGTTTCAATGAGAACAATATAAACTTCAAAATCGTCAAAAATTGACCATGATTTTGTAATAATTTTAAGTTAGTATATATTTTTCTCTGAAGAAGAATGATGATTTCGAAACCGGTAAGAAAAATACGTAATTAAAGTGGTGTCATTCTAAGTGAATCGATTTGATTTTTATAATGAACAACCTCAAAGTATTAGCAATAAACAATTGTTTAAAAACAATTTATCGTAATTCTTCTCTTAAAATCAAATAAAAGAGTTAGTCGGAAATATAGCACAATTTGAATTTTGGCTGTTTTCTCCATGGACACATCCGTGTAAATAATTTAATTGTAGTTTAAAAAAAATTATAATACATCAATGGAAATGGACCACGAAATAACTAGCTTCAAAATAAAGATAAAAAGATGAAGCAGATGAATTTTCGCTATTGTAATAATACTATGATGTGACGCATAAAAACATTTTTACCTCCTTTCCTTCAAAGTAAAAGCCGCATTCATTAAGTGCTTAAAAAAACTGTTTATAAAAAGCTGTATTCCGTAAGAGCACGAAAATGTATCACCACGCTAAAACATCTCAAAAAAACTTCAACGTCGCACAGAAATTGAGCTCAGTTCACGAACGTGAAGTTGGCAGTTAAGGTTTTAAGTGTGTGATTAATTCAAAAACATGACGAATATAACACTGGGGGGTGATAAAACTTGGAGCTTGCAGAGGAAGGGTTAAGTTTTAAATTTTACAACACATTCGACGCGCCGGATCATTTACATATTTGAAACAACTCTCTCTTAAGTACGCCATAAAGAGCGAATGAACACGTGGGGTGAGAATGAACCTAATTATTTTACTTTTTTTAAGTTTTTAAAGCGTTTTTTCATGTCTTTCCTGGTTGGATGAGAGATCTGTACCCTTACAATTCACACGCAATTTCGTCACAGATCATTTCGTTTCCTCGTCATCTGTAAATAAAAAAACTCTTAGTTTCAATTACATCGTCATCTTTACGCCGCGCTGTGTTTTGTGACCCTTTTTTACGCAGAAATATAAAAAGCGATGTTAAATAGGAAATCGTTAGGCTTTAGTTTTCATATCGTGAGTTTTGTTTGTTTCGGACAAATTAGGAAAACTGGTAATGGAGTAACCGTACCGATAGAAACAAAAAGCAAAGTGGTTGACTTAATGTACAGAGCAACAAGTGCCCATGATATGTGGTAGACCCAAGGATACTATACCCAGACCACCAGTGCTGTCGTCCAGCGGATTTCCGGAAACATTTTGTTAAAATTGTAACCTTTGCGAAACCTGTTTTAAAAAACTTTTTGCAAATGGAACATTTTACTTTGGGTTCAAGTTTTTTTTAATGAATAACACACAAGGGTTCCAACTGCTCCCAGCTGTCCGGAGCCAAGGGGGACTATGGTATCCCCAATTGGGGTAGGTACGTTGTCAGGTTAAAATGAGCTTGGAGGAAGGAGGTTAGATCGGCCAGTGGCCGAGTTGGCATCGCGTCTGGGAATCAAAATCAGGGAAATAAAATCAGTAAAAAAGGTAGGGAAGACGAAGGTGGGTACTTCATGAGTATCAACTGGTCATCAATCACAGCTAAAACCATTTCAAGAAATGCTTTGAATCCGAATTGAGGTATTTTACCAGGGCGATACTGAGAATATCTCTCACCCTTAAACGGGGGAAATCTAGATCCTGTATGTTAACTTATTTATTCAAATTTAAAAAAATGTTTATTAAATCCTATATTTATTTATCCTCAAATAATTGACGTTGGGAAACAGTTGAGAATACTATCCCAAATACTATCCAACCAAATAAAAATTTAAATGACAAGGATAAAGATGGTATTTTAAATAAATAGGAGGTCCATAAAATAATGTCTAAGGAATGTAACTTTTTTACATAGGAAAGAGTTACGAAGCACCTAAGGTGTTAAAAAAATAATTATTATTCAGAATTTACCAACCATATTTTGGAAACAAATCATTATTTTTGACATAAATAAAAGCTTAAAAATTATACATACGAATACATCTCGTACACAATTAGATAAATTTGAAATTAATGTAATCAATAAAATTATTTTCACATTAATACCTATATTCAGACTATTATTAATAAAAATAGAAAAAAAAAAAACAATAATAATTTTTTGATGCCTTGTTTTTGTATATAAAAAAAATTATGTGTATTTTACATAAATTTATTATTAACTATTTCAAATTTATTTTTTATTTTTTCAGTTATTTTAATTTTTTTAATTAATAACTTTTTTATGTTTGTGATTTGTTCATTCTTAGCTTAGTATTTTTCTACATTTATTATTTGTCTATTTTTGTCATGATTTCTTAGTATTTCTGTGTATCCGGCTAAGGAAAGCTTCGCTTTCGAAACATGTTGATATTTATATATTAAATTGTGGTTTAAACAAAACATGTCCCATTAATTTTATTTATTTCAAGCCCCGATTTGTAACTTACGCTATTTTAAGGACATAATAATAATAATAATAATAATAGTTGGATGACTCGTATAGCGCCGTTTTTGTGAGAAATCACCTCAAGGGCGCTGTACAAATATTTCTTAACTAATTATGTACAGACAGACAGAGAAAAACATACTTACCTGGC